>MCJB01000670.1:0-23987 GCA_002018475.1 Nicotiana obtusifolia | reverse complement strand
GGGGGGGGGGGGGGGTTGGTGACTTTAGCATTTCACAATTTTTTGCTTGGGCATGCCGAACTACTGTTTTTAATTACTATCTTAAAATTATGAAATATCTGATTACTTTAATGTGATATGTCAGTGGGCAGGCATGTTGTTGAGATAAACTTTACTCGTGCTAAATTCTTCTCCTTCCTGCTCATTGATATGTTTCATGTCTCACTTCTGCACTTCTATCAGTGGAGAAGATTACATTTTCTATTTTACACAATCAGCACCTTTGGAACAGCTAATGGTTTTCATTTTCTCAATCAGGACCCTGTTATTCGTCCATTGGTCGAACGAGACACTCAAAGCTTGCAGCAATTACTTCCTGAAATTCCTATTTGGGTTAAATGTCCCGATTATGACCGTGTATGTATTTAGTTACATGTTTAACCTGCATCCTTGAAGTTGAGCTGTGAATTATATTTTTATTTCCTTTGTTTGTTGCTGAAGGTGGACTGGCTCAACAAATTTCTTGAGCTCATGTGGCCTTATCTGGACAAGGTATTCTCCATTTACTAACAGTGCTTTGAATTTCTTTCTCATTGATATCTGTCAAGAAGGAAGTAAACTAACCTAGTTTATATAAACAGGCTATTTGCAGGACTGCAAAGAATATTGCTGCACCTATTATTGCGGAGCAAATTCCAAAGTATAAAATTGACTCTGTTGAATTTGAAACACTGACTTTGGGGTCCTTACCACCTACTTTCCAAGGTTAGTGGTTTCTTAATCGCCATTAACAAAATTAGTTGGTCCTTTTATTTTTAGATAGTGTTGTGACTTACTAGGAAATTAAAATGTGGCATAAGAATAAGATACAGAAGATGCCCTCTCTTACTCGTATGCTTTCCATTCCTATCTTAGAAATGCATTAGATGATAATTGTATAGTGGTCTTGATGTTTTAGTTGACTAGGTAAATGTTCTGCGTAAGAAGAAGTATCAGTTATGTAGGGTAAAAATATGGTTATGGCATCAGAGAGTGCAATGCATTACTTTGTAGTTGCTCCATTTGTTAGCTGAAGTTCGCATTAATATATAATTGTCAAGGAGTTAACCCTCAAACTAGCAGATGCTGTCGTTTCGACACATAATAAGAGTTTTTCCCCCTTTTTGATAAGTATCATGTTTGGTGTAAGTTAATGAATTTGACTGCACCGCCAAATAGTCTTTGAAAAGTTCGGTTAGTAGCTTATATCTTCGACAGAAAGATACAAACTCGTGATCTTAAACGTCTTGTACAGATAGGAAGGGAAGGTGAAAGGTGAAACGTACTAGTTGGCGAAGTTACTCGGGGAGTTTTTTCTTTTTATGAATTTCTGTTAGCAGTGGTGTTATTATTATTATTTATGCGTTGCATGGAATATTCTCTCTTTTCATAGAGTTGGTGCAACACCTTTCATACACCTCTTCCCATGCTTCTTACTGGTTGCTCTGATCAGCTGTGATAGCTCATCTTCTTTCTCCCTCTCTACTGCTTTCTTGACCCTTGGTATGACCTTGGATGCAATGAAATTGTGATCTAAATCTTTAATATGATGGTTTATAAATAAGGTAGTGTGTTATAGGAGTTTTGACTTAGCTTCAACATAAACTTCACCTAAGGTTCTGCTGCTGGCAGGTATGAAGGTGTATGTTACTGATGAAAAAGAGTTGATGATGGAACCATACTTAAAATGGGCCAGCAATCCTAATGTCACTGTTGCGGTCAAAGCATTTGGATTGAAAGCAACTGTTCAGGTTTTGCAATTTTTTTAACTGTTCTGCATTTTGCCAAATTTTGAGAAAAATAAAGTGCCTGCCTACGTTTGTTGTAATTGGGTAGAAAGTTTTAATTGCTTCGGTGGATATTTCAGGTTATCGACTTGCAAATCTTTGCAACTCCACGTATTACTCTGAAGCCTCTAGTTCCGAGCTTTCCTTGTTTTGCCAAAATCTTCGTGTCACTTATAGAGAAGGTATGTCAGTCACATTTCTGGGAGAAGAAGGCAGGTTGCTTGCAAACATGCTTCCAGTAGTAGTAATGGCAGATAGTTAAATGTTTTGTGTTTGGTGTCAAGCCACCTGGCTCCATAATGGTATGAAATACTTGAGACAGTATCATTGGTCAGTGTCCTTTTCTCTATCCCGAGAATGTTAACATGTTCCAGATTGGATATCTTTTTTCTTGTTCAGATGGGTTGTTGTATGGAAAAATCAAGGTGGTGAAATGAATTCCCTTGACGTGCACTATGCAGAAGTGCACCATTATGTACATAGTTGCTCTTAATGTCCTCGATGTAGTATCACTGCTTTGGTTTTACTTTTCATCTTGAAGATCTATTTCTTTTGTTCAATGTATGATTGTGTATTTATGCTATTGTATTTAACTATTTATGCTACTGTCTTGTTACGTCCATTGTTTTTTTTGTTATGGTTTTTAGCCACATGTTGACTTTGGGTTGAAGCTATTGGGGGCTGATCTATTGGCCATTCCTGGGTTGTACAGGTTTGTCCAGGTATTATTTTCTTTTATGCCAATTTATTTCTTTTGAAATATTATGTTTGTTGGATTTGCTCCATTTGTGCAAAAGAACCTGGAATGTTGATTTTACCCAAGGGCTTTAGTCTAGTGGTTAGAGCACAACACCTGACATGTGGGTTAGACACGTGTGGTTTTAAACTGTGCCGCTGATGAAAGCTTGGTACTTAAGTGGAGAAGGTTAGAGAGTAGTGGCGGAGCCAGGATTTTCCGTAACCGTGTGCCACTAACACTCCGGAGTCCTCGGTCATAAAAACTAATCCTGGAATTGTTTGATATTTTTTTTTTTTTGAGAGTAAGCTTTTGACTTTTGAAAGCTGCTAAAAAATTAATATAAATGTCTTGGTAGATCCCAGAATTGTAAGTTTTGATGTTTAAGGAGGTGAATCACCTGTTAGATACTCTGCTGCTTTGCTTGTGAAAATGTGTCTGGGTCTGGGATAACATATTTGTCTTAGCTATTACTAAAGATCAGATGTTAATATCAGTTAGAGCTTTGCTTGCAGGAGACAATTAAAGATCAAGTTGCTAACATGTATCTATGGCCTAAAGCTCTAGAAGTACAAATTTTGGATCCATCCAAGTATGCTACATCTAGATTTTGTTCCGACAGTCTTTGACTAACTTCACAAATTCCTCGCAATAACTTATTTCATTTTGGGAATATGTAGAGCCATGAAAAGACCAGTTGGGATCTTACATGTTAAGATTTTGAGGGCAATGAAGTTGAGAAAGAAGGACTTACTGGGCGCATCTGATCCTTATGTAAAACTTAAGCTTACAGAGTCAAAGCTTCCATCTAAAAAGACCACGGTGAAGCATAGTAATTTAAATCCAGAGTGGAATGAGGAATTTAGTGTGGTAGTTAAAGATCCAGAATCACAGGCATTGGAGATCTCTGTTTATGACTGGGAGCAGGTAACTTTCAAGATTTAATTCGTTTATTGATTATTTTACCTATTGAGTCTCAAGCTTCTTTTTGCCTTCTGTATCAGATTGGGAAGCATGACAAGATGGGTACAAATGTAGTCCTGCTGAGAGATTTGACTCCTGATGAGTCAAAAACTATGACACTTGATCTCCTGAAGAATATTGATCTGAATGATGCTCAGAATGACAAGCCACGGGGACAGATTGTAGTAGAATTGACGTATAAACCGTTTAAGGAGGAGGATTTGCCAAAAGATTTTGAAGAGTCTGGAACAGTCTTAAAAGCTCCAGAAGGAACGCCACCAGGGGGAGGTGTCCTTGTAGTTATAGTCCATCAAGCTGAAGATGTTGAAGGAAAGAACCACACTAATCCATATGTCAGGATAATCTTTAAAGGGGAGGAGAGAAAAACTAAGGTGCCTACTTGCCTCTTTCTTTGGCCCTTCATTGCTCTCTACTTAGCACATATGGGTTGCAATAGTCATGGTGCGAAAAGCTTCTGAGCTACCCACCACCTTGAATCTATAACCTGCCCGTAGCTCTACCCAAGTGAAAAGACTATACTTTAACCTTGGCTCACTTCAGTAATTTTTACTGAACATGTCCCAAATTAATTTAATTTGGCCTTTTGCTTAATTGAGAAGTCTCCTAGTTTAAGCTCCAACCTGTATGTATCAATACTTCAATACTACTTTATTTATTTTGGATTTTGGATATAATAAATCCTCACAACCGACTCCTCCTTCACATTTCAACCACTGTTCTAAGCATATTGCATCTTTAACTAACTTCAATATAATATACTATGCGATTTAAAATTATTAATCTTTGTGCTAATCTGATTATGCCTTGCAAAGTGTAAACTAGGATATAGGGAGCATTGATCATTTTGCATCTTCATAATAAACTTGCATTAGCCAACTGAGTTTCGACAACCGAACAACGGAATACCTAATAGATTAATAGAGGAAGAGAGTGAGAAATACATACATCAGAACAATCGGAGAGACAGCTGTCAATCAGCGATGGTAGAAAGGAGTAGGTAAGCAGCTGTGAGAGGAGTGACTATGAAGAAGTTAAAACATAACCTAAAATCTTGTCTATACCCCAAGCTTATAGCGTGAATAACCAAAGAAAAGTATCTAAAATAAAAGACATAATGTATCTACATAGTGAGAGTAAGGTCAATGCTGATTCCACAATAATAACCTTCCTTTAGCAACAGGATATTGAGATTCCAACCTGTAATTTTCTTTACCCACTATTTTCTCCAGAATCCTGAACTTCTTAACAGAAATAGGTTAGGGAACAAGAACCTGTTGGCAGCATAGCATTGGTATCAAGTTTGTTTTCTGGGACCTTTTGCCACTTGTATGGAAGACTCCTTGATGTTTTATTTATCTGTTTTTTCCTTCTCTTGATTTGGATGACTGAAAATTTTCAATTCTGCTGTTTCTACCAGTTTCATAATGATACGATTGATCAAATTTAAATTGCCTTGTTTCCTTCATTATTAATCTACTTAGGGCATACATTACCCGCTACTTATTCTTTTTCTCCCCCTTTTTATTCTTCTTCTTCTTATTCTTCTGAGCCGAGGGTCTATTGGAAACAGCCTCTCTACCTTCACTAGGTAGGGGTAAGGTCTGTGTACACACTATCCTCCCCAGACCCCACTTGTGGGAATAATACTAGGTTTATTGTTGTTGTTGTTTAAAAGAGTTTCTTCTTTGGTAATTACTCTGAACTCGAGAAATGTCCTATCAAGGGGTCTACTACTACTGCTGAATTTTGCCTACGTAAGCACTAGAAGTGATTTCTCCATCGTGATTGCAGCAAGTGAAGAAGAACAGGGATCCAAGATGGGAAGAGGAGTTTAGTTTTGTGTTGGAGGAGCCTCCCGTGAATGATAAACTGCATGTGGAAGTTATCAGCACCTCAACAAGGATTGGCCTTCTACATCCAAAGGTACGTAAGTTGCAATTTACTCTTATTTATTTTCCTCATCAGCAGGCTGAATGCTGCAAGTAATATTTGTCGAGAACTTAAGATCACCATCTAGTATATGAGTCAAAGTGTCTTTAGAAATCATAATAATGCCATCTTTCAGTTTCAAAAGCTCAAATCCATCTGCCATTAGTTTTTCATGAGATATTACTGGTCTCCCTATTTCAATGAATTCCTAAGAAATATGTTCTCTTGTTTATATTATCCTGCAAATTTTCCCATGGCCCTCCTCCCGGGATGCATAAAAAGAGTTATCATCTTTAATTAATTCAGAGTTTTCATTTAGCAATAATGAGTTTTTAAAAAAAAATTAATTCAATGAATTTATGGACCTTCTTTTGGGAAAGAAAACATTAGGACAATACCTTTCCTAACAGTAATGAATTAGTAACTTTATGTGCGGCTTCAAATACTGACTTGACATGGTTAGGGCATGATATTCCTCATAGAAACAAAAATAAGAGATTACCATGCCCTAGCATCTCTAAATATGAGCTGCATAAGCTTTTGATCTCTTGCCAACTCACCAATTATTTTTATCAATTTTGGATATCTAGTATATAGTAGGGCTCTGCCATGTATCCTATGATCAATTTAATATGGGCGACTAAGCAGTAACACCCTGTCAAGATAAAATATTTATTTCTGTTTTCGGCAAGTCGAAAATCAGATGGAAGACAGTATTATTACACTTGGAAGATTACACGTATTCCAGAAAGGGTGAAGTAGGCTGCTTCTATATGCTACTGTTTTCAGTTGTTCGTTGCACTACTAAAGCTTTCACTTTTGGGTGTATTTCTTAATACAGGAAGTGTTGGGGTATATTGATATAAGTCTTTCAGATGTCGTCCACAACACAAGGATCAACGAGAAGTACCACCTCATAGATTCAAAAAACGGACGGATTCAAGTTGAGCTGCAATGGAGGACCGCTAAATAATCTTATCCCGCCTTATCTAAGTTACATGCTTCTTAACCTCTTTTCTTTTCCATTTTTCTGTTATTATCTTGGTTCCCTCTTATGCTAAGACAGACATTTTCCTCTCTCCAAACTCGTGTGTTGAAAAATCATTGAATTTTTGTGTACATAGTACAATGACAACCTGGTTATGGTTATTTATATTTTCAGTAGAGTTCTTCTCTGCATAGCAGGTCGGTTCTGAAACGGAGAAAACGGAGAAGGAACTTTAATTTTCTATGGACTAAACTACCCTTTTCTAGAGGATGGGGTGATACTCACTACTGAAAGGATAAATGCTTGATATAACTAGCTAGAGCAATAATGAAATCAAGCGTTTGTTCTCCTCTATTATTGAACAAAAGATCGATAGATAGATTAGATCGGATTTGAGATGTAAGCATTTTAAGGAAAGTTATAATATCATAAAATCCGTGCACATTTCACTCGGTACTGAATAAGCTCAAGGGTAGGTTTGCATTTGTATTAAAGAGAAGAAGTACGTGTAAGAATAAAATTCGAAACCTTGCACTGTTTCTTGGATCGTGACCCAACCAAAGGTATGGAAAAGTCGAAAAAAAGGTAGGTAAAATACACTCATCAACTTACACAAGTAGACATCTCTCTCTCTCTCCTCTGAAGTCATCAACGCCAACTCAATTTTATGATCATGATTCTTATGCACAAGTTGCTATATTAGGCAAATTGGAGGGAGTTAATACTCTAAATAGCATGAACAACAAAATCGAAAGGTGAATCAACCTTCCCAATATCCCAAACCTTACTTATTGCATAAGCTTCAACCACAAGTTCTCGAGATATATAGATCAATAGGTAGGAATCTTACCTAAATCGATTACAAGGTAGGAAAAACTTTACCAAACACGTGATGTCTGCATCAAATTACAATAGTAAAGACAACGAATCTTTTTGATGGGATGTCCTTCGAATTACGGAACTCGACAGGAAGTCCACAGAAAAAAAAAAAGAGGATCTCCTAGAGTGTTTTTCACCCTGAATAAAGAAAAACGAATACAATATATAGAATCTCCAATTACGATATCTATATATTGTCGCGACTTAAATTTCACCATAGGGACGTGATGACACCTAATATCTAAGATTAGATAAGTCAATCACTTAACAACATTAAATCAACAAAACATGATAATAATAGGACTGAATTTAATACAAAAGCGGGAATGAAATTAACACAATGTTAAATGGCAATGCCTAATCCAACTCCATAGAACTAGGTAATACAAAGTCATGAGCTCTAGCTGAATACATAAGGATGTCTCAAAATACAATATTGTTCGGATATGGAAAATAACAGTATCAATGTAAGGATGGGATTCCAAGGAACTGCGACGGTCATGCAGCTCTACCTTGAATCATCGTGACAAGTGTAAGCACTTACTCCCTAGTTCCGCTGCTTCCAACACCAGGATTTGCACAAAATATGCAAACGTATAGTATGAGTACACCACAATTGGTACCCAGTAAGTATCAAGAATAACCTCGGTGAAGTAGTGACGAGGTTCAAGTCATATGATACTTACTAGTGAAATAACCTATGAATATATCAATAACTGGCAATAGAATATGTAACAAAAAACAATATCAACAACCTCGTTAGAACATGCGATAACAATTCGATGTAGAAAAATCAATCTTTGGCGATGAATTATCAAATAGAAGCGGAGGCATATGATAGCATGTCAAATTCAACTAACATCTCATTAAAATAATGCTACATGTGCCCTAATTATCACAACACAATAATGCTAGATTTTCATATAAGATATAAGCTCATAATTTAACAACAAAGTGCACAAGGACATGGCAATAATAAAATACAAATGAGTGTTTAACATATAAAGCATGACTACGGCTAAATTAATTGTAATGATCATGTTCATGTAGTCACAAAGTGATTAAGCATGTTTTTTATAAAGCACATCCTCAAATTAAGGCATATCAATAGCCTAATATCTAATCCGGTCATCCTCAAATTAAGGCATATAAATAGCCTAATGTCTAATCCGGTCATAAGCCACACATAGCACCCGTGTACACACTTCTCACCTTGTGCACACGTCGTTTTTTCATATAACACGAATAAATAATTAAGGCTAAATACTAAAGGATATTTTTCCCACATAAGGTTAGGCAAGATACTTACCTCAAACAAACCAAGTGAATACTCTAGAAATGCCTTCCCACGCGAATCGACCTCCTAACGGCTCAAATCTAGTAAAGATAAAACTCAATAACATCAAACAAATTTATAGGAATCGATTCCAAGTAATATAACTCCACTCTTTATTAATTAGCAAAAGTTAACCGGGGCTCACTTCTTAGAATTCGACAAAAGTCACAAATCCCGACTAACCATTCAAATACGAGCCCAAATATACAAGTTTCATCCAAAACCGACTCCAAATCGAGGTTCAAATCTTTATTTTTCACTTTAGAAAGGTTTTGTCAAAGTCCCCAATTTCTTTTAGATTCACCAATCAAATGCTAAAACTAAGGATAAGAATCATTAATAATAATCAAATCCGAGTCAAGAACACTTACCCCAATTCAAGTGGTAAAAGATTCCTCAAAAGTCGCCCCAATCCGAGCTCGCAATCTCAAAATATGATAAAATAAGCTAAACCCTCGATTAAAATAACATTGCCCAACGATTCTACTTTTGCAAACAAAATGCTCGCTTTTGCAAAAAAATGGCTCACATTTACAAGTTTACTAACTCATCCAACACTCCGCTCCTACGAAGCACACACGCTTCTGCGTACCAACAACTGCACCGGCGCACATGCGCCCAAAGCTCTGCACCTGCTGACACTGCTGCCTTCCGCCTTCCTTCGCATCTGTGACCCCTTGTCCACATCTGCGAACTTGCACCTGCGCAACATACATCACAGGTGCAAAACACCATTAACAGAACTGTCAAACAAGATCGAAATAATCCAAAACTCATTCAAAACACACTCGACGCCTCGGGACCCCGTCCAATCATAACAACTAGTCCCAAAATATAACACAGACCTACTCGAGGTATCAAATCACATAAAGCATTATCAAAACTACAAATTGCACCCCACTTCAACCTTAATGAACTAATCAACTTTTCAATTCCACAACTAATGTTAAACCACGTCTAATCAACTCTGAATGACCTCACATTTTTCACACAAGTCCCAAATGACATAACGAACCTATTCCAACTCTTGGAAAATTCGAACCCAATAAAATCAAAGTTAACTCCCAGTCAAACCTCTAAACCTTCCAAACCTCAAATGTTCAACTTTTGGCATTTATAGCAAATCAACCTATGAACCTCTAAATCCAATTCCGGACATACATCTAAGTCCAAAATTACCATAAGAACCTATTGGGACCATAAAAATATGAATTCGAGGTCATTTATACAAAAGCCAAACCTCGATTTAAGCTTCCAAAACGAGACTAAGCGTCTCAATTTATTTCAAAACCTTCTCGAAACCAAACCAACTATCCCCACAAGTCACATAACAATAAATACACATACGGTGAGTATCAAATAGGAACAAGGCTTAAATACACAAAAGACCAGTCGAGTTGTTACATTCCCCCGTTCTTAAACAAACATTCATCCTCGAACGAGTTTAGAATCATACCCGGGATACCAAAAAGGTAAGGATATTTGCTCCGCATATCATGCTCAGTCTCCCAAGTCGCCTCCTCGTCCGGTTGACCTTTCCACCGAACCTTCGCTGATGCAATATCCTTTGACCTCAGCTTTCGAACTTGCCTATCCAAAATGGCAATCGGCTCCTCAACATAAGTCAAAGCCTTGTCTAATTGCACTGAGCCAAAATCCAGCACATGTGACAGATCCTCATAGTACTTCCGAACATAGAAACATGAAATACCAAATAAACTCCAAATATGCTGGGTGGCAAAGAAAGTCTGTAAGGCACCTCAATAACGCTCTTCGAGACCTCAAATAGACTAATATATCGAGGGCTCAACTTGCCTTTCTTCCCAAATCTCATCACGCCCTTCAAAGGCGAAACTCTGAGTAGAACCTTCTCACCCACCATGAATGCCACATCACGAGCCTTCCAATCATCATAACTCTTTTAACTGTAGTGCGCTGTATGAAGCTGCTCCTTATTCAATTTTAACTTCTCCAAAGCATCATGAACCAAATCTGTGCCTAATAATCTAGCCTTAACCGGCTCAAACCAACCAACCTAAGAACAATAATGCCTCCTATATAATGCCTCATATGGGGCCATCTGGATGCTCGACTGATAGCTATTATTGTAGAAAAACTCCGCTAATTGAAGAAATTGATCCCACGGGCCTCCAAAATCAATATTGCATGCCCTTAACATATCCTCCAAAATTTGAATGATCCACTCGGATTGTCCGTCCGTCTGAGGATGAAATGCAGTGCTCAACTCAACTTGCCTTGCCAACTCAAGCTGAACTGCTCTCCAAAAATGTGAAGTAAACTGAGTGCCTCGATCCGAGATAATAGGCACAGGCACACCATGCAGGCGAAGGATCTCTCTAAGATAAATCCGAGCCAACTGCTCAGAAGTGTAGGAAGACATGGCTGGAATGAAATATGCAGACTTGGTCAGTCTGTCCATAATGATCCAAACTACGTTAAATCTCCTCAATGTCTATGGCAACCCTACCGTGAAGTCCATTGTGATGGGCTCCCACTTCCATTCTGATAGCTCAATCTTCTGAAGCAAACCACAAGGCCTCTGATGCTCATACTTGACACCGAGCAACATATCCAACAATGCATTTCTTTATCCTCCATCACCAATAATTCTACTTCTAATCACGGTACATCTTTGCAGCACCCGGGTGAATAAAATACCTCGAACTATGAGCCTCCTCAAGAATTAATTCTCTCAACCCATTGACATTAGGAACGCAAATCTAGCTTTGAAGCTGCAACACACCATCATTACTAATAGTCACCTTCTTGGCACCACCTCATTGTACCGTGTCCTTAAGAACAAGCAAATAGGGATCATCTTACTGACGAGCCTTGATGTGCTCAAACAAAGACGATTGTGGCACAACACAAGCAACGACTTTACTAGGCTCCGAAATATCTAATCTCATGAACCTGTTGGCCAAAGCCTAAACATCCATAGACAAGGCCTCTCCCTAAAGTCCTCAAATGCTTCTCGTGCCAATTGAAGCTTCATGAGAAGAACTATCCGCAAAGCATCCCAATAAACTGTATATGACACATGGCGATTCTCTCTAAGAGTCTGAAGCAAAGTCCTCAAATGCTGCCATGCTCCTCCCTACTACGAGAATACACCAATATATCATCAATGGACACAATGATGAAGGAATCTAGATAAGGCTGAAACACGTTATTCATCTAGTGCATGAAAGTTGATGGGGCATTGGTCAACCCAAAAGACATCACAAAAAATTCATAATGCCCATAACAGGTCCTGAAGGTCGTCTTAGGAATTTTCGAAGCCCTGATCTTTAACTAAAGATACCCAGATCTCAAGTCAATCTTCGAGAACACCCTAGCATCTTGAAGCTGATCAAATAAATCATCAATACGTGGTAGTGGATACTTGTTCTTGATGGTAACCTTCTTTAATTGTCTGTAGTTAATGCACATTCTCATGGAATCGTCTTTCTTCTTTAAAAATAGAACTGGATCACCCCAATTCCTTCAGCTCTACTGGAGCCATACGATATGGTGGAATAGATATGGGCTGAGTACCCGGTGCACCAATTCAAAAATCAATATCCCTATCGGGTGGAATTGCCCGATAGGTGTGCAGGGAAAACATCTAAAAACTCCCTCACCACAGGGACTGAATCAACTGTGGGAGTACCAACACTCACATCCCTAACAGAGGGTAATTACACTAAACACTCCTTCTCAACCATTCATTGAGCTTTCAAAAAGGAACTACTCTACTAGGAATATTCCCCAAAGAGCCTCTCCATTCCAAACTTGGCAACCCCGACATAGCCAACGACATGGTCTTAGCATGAAAATCAAGAATAGCATGGTATGGAGCTAACCAATCCATACCAAAATCACATCAAAATCCATTTTATTAGGTGCCGAAAGATCAACTCTCATCTCATAGCCCTTAATAATGACCACACAAAAACTATAATCAAGATCCACCATAATAGGATCCCAACATGTGTGGAAAAAATAAATAGGAGTATCTAGAGTATCACGAGAATATCCAAATATGAAGCAAAGTAGGATGACACATACGAATAAGTGGAACCAAATCGAATAAAACTAAAGTATCTCTATGACAACAATACCTGTAATGACTGAATCTGATGTGACTACCTTGGTCCTACCGTGGAAAGCATAATAATAGGCATGGCCTCTCCCTCTAGGATGACCTCTACCTGCCTATCCTCCATCTCTAGCTGGATGTTTAGGTGGAGTAACATATGGGGCGGGAATCATAGCATGAGTACCCTGTCGAGGTCCACCCATCAAAATTCTAGGACAATCTCTCACAATGTGCCTAGTATCATCACACTTGAAACAACCTCTCTACAGGCATGGCTTTTGGTACTGAGTCTACCCGGACTACTAGAATAATCGCCTTATGAACCCCGTGTAGAAGGTGCACTGGAAAATGGTTGTCTGGTACGAGTGCTCTAGGATCCATGGCTAGTTGGAGCACTACATGAAATCTGAAGTATGGACTGAACTAGTCGACTGAAATGACCTCTACCATGACGGACCTTGCCTCAGAATAGGAGGCATTAAATCCTTCAGAACCACGAGGCTTCTTAACCTCCCTATCCTCCCTCTCCAGCCTGCAGATAGGCTCTAAACTCCTAGTGATCTCCACAACCTGATGAAATGCAATCTCAATCTCCATCTCCTATGTCATCCCAAATATGAGGCTGTAGGTGAGTCCCTCAATAAACCTACGTATTCTCTCTCTATCAGTGAAAACCAAGGGAACTGCATGGCAGGATAACTTTGTAAACCTCATAGCATACTCGGACATAGTCATACCCCCGGGCGCAAATGCTCAAACTCACTACGTAACTCGTCTCTGCGGGTCTGTGAAATAAACTCCCTCAAGAAAAGATTGGAGGGTTGGGACCATGTAAGTGGTGCTGTGCCAGCTGGCGTACTTTCCTCATAAGTCAGCCACCATCTGTATGCCAGCCTCGTCAACTGAAAAGTAATAGGTCGACCCCGCTCGACTCCGGGTATTCAAAATGGGATGACACTGATCCAAGAAACCCTGTGCATCATAAGAACCCCCTATAGTGAATTGGGGAGGATGAAATTTCTAAAACCTCTCCAAATTATTCTTTCCCTCAGCCGACACAACTGGCCCTACCTTGGGCTGATCTGCAGCTACTGGCTGCACCGTTGTAGCACCTGGTGTCTGATAAGCATGAGCTAGTTGCTATGGTATACAGGCGGCGGCAGTCTGAGCTCCTCCCTGTGAAGTAGCTGGTGCAAACAGAATCAATCTTGCCTGGGAAAAACTCCCAAATGTACTCATAAAGTGGACCAAGGTTTCTTGGAGCTCGGGTGTAGCTGTTATAACCCGTAATTTCGTACGTTAGATTGCGCCGTAAGATAGTCTACATATAAGGGCCTAAGAACCAGAAAAGAGTCCAAAAAGTCAAGAAAAGAGCAAAGGGCTTCGCAAAGCTGGGTATGCTACCGCAAAACCCACATGCGAGCCGCATTTCTCACGCTGAAATCGTAGACCAAGACAGATTTCTGGACAAAGATCAGTGCCAGAAATGCGGTCATAAGTGCGGTCGCATTTCTAAAATGCGAACCGCATATTTTACATAATGTATCACAAACTGGAACAGATTTCTGGGCAGAAATTTGTGTCAAGAACGCGGTCAGTATGCGATCGCATACTAAAAATGCGGACCACAAAACAGACCTCCTGGGTCGCAGAATGAGATAGATTCTGGGCTGAGTTTCGCGTCCAGAATGCGAACTGCATGTTGGTTCTGCGACGTAGATGCGATCGCAGACCTGTAGGTGTTAGACATGTGCGTCACTTATTTACTGACCTTTAAAAGGGGTATAGACCAACTATTTCACCATTTCTAAAAACCCACAACTAAGAAGAACCCCCTGCGACCCCTTCTCAAAATCCCACACAAGCCCTAATCAATTTCCCCTCTCCTTCAAGCTCAAATTGAGAGTAAGGTCTAGAGATTGAAGAAATAAGGAAAAAAACCCTAACTGATTTTCTCTCTCCTTGAAGCCCTAATTTGGAGTAAAAACCTAGAGGATGAAGAACCAAGGAAGAGGGCTGAGTTATCCAACATGCAAGGTAAGTTACTGCTCTCCTTCATACATCCTTTCTCCTAGAAATTCTTGGAAATCCGTTCTATGCATGTAAGAACCCACGGGATGGTGATCGGAAGCCATGGGTTCAAGTTAATCACTAGTAATGGACTGGGTTGTGGTTGTTTCGGGATTGCTGTTGGGTTGCATGTCTTACTACTAAGTTTGTGGAGTTTTGGAGAAAGAAGGGTGTGAAGAAACACCCAGTGAATTTAGGACTATTGTTAAATAATGATCATAACGCTTAGAGGATAACGATAGAATCGTTTCTTTCATTGTAGACTAAGGAATTGTGACAGTGCGTAGCTTGAAATTGGCGCAGAGAATACCAGGTATGTGAGACTATCCCTTTCCTTCTTTTGCACGACTTTAATTGTACACAACGCAATGAACGAGCCCCTAAAGATACTCTACTCTTAGAAGTTAGGAGTGCTTATATTGTTTACCCTCTTATGGGAGGTTTGATGTGTATTGTTCCTTCGACCTTACGTCAATTGAAAGATTCAAAAAAAGTGAATCCTATGAGTCAGCATGCATTATCTATTTTACTCTACCGAGCCGCGTTATAGTCGGCCGGGTGCGGCACCTACTGTGCAACCACTGATCAGTTGGGTATGATGATGATGAGGCCCATAGAGGCGTATGTATATGATGATGATAAGGCAAACGGAGGCGTATTATATGATGATTTTTGAAGGAAAAAAAAAATATATATATATATATATGTATGTATGTATGTATGTATATGCATATGCACATTAGGCATCTCATGGTTAGTCGCCCTCAGAGGCATTCAGATGGTACAAGTTGTATGTTTCTTATCCCGACGCATATTATTATTCTTATTTATGTTTTCCTGTCTTACATACTCAGTACTTTATCCGTACTGACGTCCTTTTTTCTGTGGACGCTACATGCCGTGCTGCAGATCCGGACAGACACATAGACGAGGCTCCTCCACCACAGTAGGCTTCCCAGTTCAGCGGGTATTGGCGAGATCCATCCTCTAGACTTCCCGCGGTCTTGGTATGCATTTTGTTATAGGCATTGTGGGCATGTCGGAGCCCTATTCCGACACAGGTTGCATTATTTGTCTTCTTGTAGAGGCTCATAGACAATAGACAAGGGTTGACTCATGTACAGTTAGCGATTGCCTTGTCAGCAAATGTATCTTTTGTTGTATAGTTTTTACATGACAGCCGTGTCAGCCATGGTATATTATATATGTATGTTTATGTCTTTGTATGGTATTTCAGCTGATTATGGTTATTGTTGCTATTCATACGGGCATCATCGGCCTTATAGATAACGAGGAAAGTAAGATGAAAGGTATGCCGGCACTCGGCGAGTAGGGCCCAGGTGCCAGTCGCGGCCCTCCGGCTTGGGTCGTGACAGTAGAAATAGGCCTTGAGGTGCTCGAGGGAATCCTACCTACTCAACATGATTAGGCTCCTGCTCCTCAACTGGAGGTACTAGTGGCTCCACCGCTGTTGCTCTAGTTGGTGCTCTAGCTGCAGCACGTGCCCCACCTCCGCCTCTACCTCGACCCCAACCTCTCACGGCTCTAAATGGGGGCATTGGTGCCTGCTCAGTTGATCTGGCAGAACGTGTCCTCGCCATCTTTGAGAGAATAGAAGAGTAAATATTCAAACTTTAGAATAAAACATTTGGCATGGTAAAGAATGAAAGAAGGTGATGTTTCCTAACAGTTCGGTAGCCTCTTAAAGATAAGTACAGACGTCTACATACTGATCCACAAGACTCTACTAAACTTTCTCTTGACTCGTAGAACCTATGAACTTATGGCTCTAATACCAACTTGTCGCGATCCAAATCCCACCATAGAGGTCATGATGGAACCTAATCTCTAAGACTAGGTAAGCCAATCACTTAACAAAACATGAGAATAATAAGACAACATTTAATATAAAAGCGGAAATAGAGTTAACACAAGGTTAAATGGCAGTGCCTAATAAAACTCCCTAAAACTAGGGAGTACCGAGTCATGAGCTCCAACTGAATAGATAAGGATGTCTCAAAATTCAATACTATTTGGATATGAATAATAACAGTATCAATGTAAGTGTTGCACCCTATTTTGCACGAGTCAAAACAAGAGTCAACTAGTGGTTTCCCTGTTGATGATAAAAGAGAGTCGTCACCTAATATTTAAAGGTATGCGAGGGTACCTATTTAAATTATTATTCTATTAGTCTTCTAACTGATAAAGATTTGGGTAAGGGTTCTTGTTCTTCTAAGGGGAAGGTGTTAGGCGTCCCCTAGAATCTACCTAAGGTATCTCCATAGGACTTAGACTAGGTTTAGAAAATTAAATGTCTATATTCTACTTGGTTAGTGCTTAAAGGTGTATAGCTTAACCTATGTCATGTTTAAAATTTGTAATTTTGAAAGGAAGATAGTATATGTATTTTGAAAAGAGAATGCGAAGTTCATTTGTGAAAGCCTTGAAAAGTGTTCATATTGGTGTGATTGAAAGAACTTTTGGAAGTAGACTTACAATGCTTTACTTGTAAACTTTGTAAGTATGGCTAGGTTTAAAAATACTTTGCTTTTGAAACAAAATGGTTGTTTGTGTAACCTTAGTGAAGTAAGGGTTATTAGAGAAATAAAATTTAGATATACCTTAAGGATCGATTTAAATCTTGTATGCAAGCTTAAAAGAAAATCATTTGAAGTTCTTTGACCGCGACTGTATCCTCTTGGTTCTTAGAAAAACTTGATTTGGAAATTATTTGCCCGATTTTGGCCTTTTAAACGAAAGAGGATTGTCAACTATTCAAATCTGTTTTGAACTTCAAAATTCCATGCAAACGGTTAGTATGAAAGTGAAAACTGTATAGAAGAAGTAATTTAAACATGCTGAAGTTATTCATTTAATATAAGAGATAGTAATTCTTTTTTAGTTACCTACGGTTTTTAGCTTGCCTAGGTTTCTAAAGTAATTCAAAGAGATAAAAGAGAAAAGCATTCACTCAATATTATCCGTGTCGTATACACATAAAAATAATAGCAAATTTATATAAGCAATCAAGGAAAGAAAGTTGGACTTATGGTTTGAGCCTGAAGAAAGTTAGGCCAGCGGACGACGAATAGCAGCAACAACTTCGATGACTTCGGACACAAGGGCTGGAACTTGGGGCTGAGTTCTTGAGAACTCAGCAGGCCTAGTTCGGTCACATGTGCAAAAATGAAAAGGAAGACATTAGTGATCAAGCCCAATATGACACTTAAATACAAGTAAGATCAATGTAAGGCCCAAAACAAAACTATAATAATCGGAAGTTTCTCTTAAGTCCACAAGTCAGTCACAGTTAATTTATGTAAGCTTAGTAAGGTTCAGTGATAATGGAGACATATGCATGAGCATGAAGGACAACAAGAGGTCTATTTTAAAGCAAGAATGAGTGCATAATCCTCAATAAATGGGCATTCAGATACATACATGAGACATTTTAACCAGATTAAAACATTACAACATGATTGAATATCAAACAACATGGGATCAGACTAACAATGTCATTATAGTAGTTCAGGACAATGAAAGTTTTATATGAAGTAGGTATGGTATGACTATATAAGTAAAGAGTGATAACTTAGTCATAATGAAGTTCAGTTCAGTATGACAACACAACAAGTGAAACTCAAACACACAAATACAATTTTAACCAAGTTACTAGGGCATAACTTAAAACTAAATGAATAGCAGTCGTCAAAATACACAAAATAATAACTGCAGAAACTCAGTAGGACTTAATCCAATTGTTTTAGAACATATTTATACAGTGAAATTCCAGATATGATTACACAGTCATGACAATTAGAAAAGCTTTACAATAATGTCTCAAGAGATCTCAGAATCATACATGTGAAGAAAGAAGGCAAATCAGACAACTAAACTAATATGCTTCAATAAAGATGCCAGCCATGTATTCAACTTAAATGTTCATGTCTATTTTAGTAAAGTCTATCAGGCAAATAACCTCAAGTGTATGATATAGTTCAACAGATAACACCAAGGCAGAATCAGTATGGCAGGCTTGAAGGCCATAGCAGAACATCAAGGAAGTCTAAAGTCAGAACAAGTGTAGAAGGTCATTAAGACTCTTTAGCTAGTTATAAGAGTTTAATCACACAGATTGTTCAACCCAGAGCAGTACTCATTAAGGTCACACAATAAACAATTAGTATTGACTTGAGACATACAATACAAAAGCATAACAATTGATTATAAACTAATAACAATTCATTATGAACAGAGATAATCGATTACATACTAATAACAAACATCATAAGTAGAGATAATCAATAGAAAACAACAAGATAAACGTGACTTCAACATGAGCAGTTAAAAAAGAGGAAGAGTCGACATATACTGACCTTCCTTTGAGAAGCAAACTAAATAAGGATTTTTCTTTCCGTTTAGGAATCAAAGTCAGTAAACTCATAACTGGAAAGAGAAGAAGAGAAATCAGAAAAGTCAACTAAGAACCCAAGACTATTTGTTACTGTGAATTAAAATTTTAGGCGTAGTTGGTGATATTTCTGTTGTTAGCTCGTGTTAGGTGTGAGCATTGATGTCTCCCTTTTATAGTGGCAGCATTCAGTGCCTTAGGATTGCAACAGATTTCAATCTAGGTAGTGGAGAGTGACGACTGTTAGGTGATGCAAGTAAAATCGAGTGAAAATCTAAGAGACAGAGGGGAAAATCAGCAGGGATTTACCAGAGAGGAGGAGGTTGACTATTGAAGGCAAAACCCATCGGACAAAGCCCAGAAACCTAGAGGTCATTGCATTTGACCTCTGGACCTCGAATAAATATAATGAAACTTTGAGATACGCTCATGCATGCTCCAATTTAATAGGGTACAAGAGAAATCTGGAGACCCGAAGTTTCATCTTTAAGTCTAGGGTTTCAGATTTGGGGTTTTTGAATTTGTGTGATAAAACGGGAAGAAACCGGCAAGATTCATAGAGTTAGAAGACAAAAGAGATAATTTCCTGGTCGATTTGAAACATTGCACGAATTTATGCAAGAATTTTTGATTGATTAGGGCGATGACAGTTGAGAGAATAGAGAGGAAAGAAAAAGGGGGCGACTGAGTCAAAGAGGGAAATGATTTTAGGATTTGAGATTAGACCGGCTGGTCTCTAGGTTAAAATGGAAAGGAAAGATCTTGGCCGTTGGATCTTTTGATCAATGGCTCTGATAATTTAATGACTTAACGATTATTATGGTGAAATAGGCAGGCCGTTCGATCTCTGCGTTTCAATGACTGAGATTGGGTCTGAGAGGCATTAAAATTAAAGAAAAAATCATGATAAAGTGTGGGCCGTTGATCAAATAAATTAACGGCTCAGATAGATGTGTGCTTCTATATGAGTAGTGGAGAGGGGTAATGTGGAAAAATTTGATTGGTTTGGAGAGGGTGGCATGGATTGCCAAAGTAGAGTAGGGAGTGGACCTAGACTGGGCCAGATTTGATTTGGGCTTGTGTATTGGGCTGGTTTTAATTTATCAAATAACTATTTTGTATTTAATTGGACAATTGCCATTGTAGCCTATTTAGCCTATAACCTCTCTAAAGTTAATTTAATTAAACTTAATTAATTTTAATAAAATATAATTGAAGTTATAATCATCAATTAGACTACCAATTACTATAATTAATTAATTATAAAAATATCTTATTTTCCAATTTATGACACTAATCTCGGATTAATTTGAAGTATAGGCTCGCTAGAATTAAGAAATAACTTTTAAAATCATTATAAGACCCTATGTAATGAATATAAATCTTATTTTAATAGTCTCAAATAGTAAGAGTCATATATTTATAACTATATAATACGAAATTATTGATTTTAACATTATTAATTACTTAATTTATATAAAAATATGTATTATTTATTATAAAATATATTCAATATATTTATTGAGAATATATATTTATTGTAAATCATTAAGTATAAGTTACTAATCTTAAAAGGAAGGGTCAAAATTGGTCATCAATAGTTGCTCCGCTTTGACCAGAGATGATAAAAGAGTTTTCGGGCAAAGAAATCGAACCAAGACCAATTTTGTCCCGACTTTAGGCATATATTACAGGAATGGCATATGGTTTTGAGGAAACTTATGAATTGCAGGATTGAGGGAAGAGTTAAGGAAGATTTTGGGGAATTCTGGAAAATTGGGGCCGAATTCTGGCTTTGAATTGCTTACATACCTCGGGCTTAGTTAGGATCAGGCCTCATGTAGTTCTAGAATGATGATTTGGAGAAGGCGATGCTTGCAGGAATTTCCCCAGTATCGTTTTATGACGATACTACAAGACAAGAAGATTTTAGCACCCATGATAGCTCCAAGTTGCAGCTTGATTATGAGAATTGAAAGATTTGATGATTTAGAGTTCTACTGGTCATTTTGAGTTTGAGTTTTGATCCTCGTACCGCTTATGAGTTTGTTGTCCCTCATAGCTTTGTAGCTTAGTTTGCTGCTTAGAACAAGTTCCGTCGCGATGTTTGATCCTGTAAAATAAAGAACACACATACACATATATCGTAATGCAGATATGTTAGGATATGATGTAGATGATGCAGGAATGACAATGCCAGGCTGCCGGCTAGCCGTTATTTGGGATCGGGTCGACGGGATACTTGAGTTTGACTCGATTGTTAGCCATACTGTGTACCGTTCCGCAGCTGTCGGAGCATTAAGTCTCCTCATGATGGGAGTACCTCCGCGTGATGGGAGTAGTTAACTTGAAATGTAAAATATCTCCACATGATGGTAGTAGTTGACTTGAAATGTAAAATATCTCCGCATGATGGGAGTAGTTGTCTTGAAATGTAAAGTGTCTTCGCATGGTGTGAGTAGTTGGCTTGAAATGTAAAGTATCTCCACACGATGGGAGTTTCTGACTTGAAACATGTAAAGTATTCTGTAAGCTACATGAACAAAATATCAAAATATTCAAGATAAAATTAATAAATAAGGACCATACCTAAGAGATACTCTTGATTGTAAAACTCAATTGCAGTCATCGATTGGCAGAACGTATGACGGGATCGGATGGCCCGTCCTTCGATTGGCGAAGTTGGCGATGAAGTTTGCAACTGTCTACTCGTAACCTCCGTTATGGTGGAGTGATGGTGCGATTGTGCGAAGTGCTCTAGTTGGCGAAGCAAAAAAATTTCTATATACAGGGCTTTGATTAACAAAGCCGATAGCTCGCTTTGTACAGAGCGCTCCGATTGGCTAGTTGACGGTTTGCTATATACATGGCTCCAAATGGCAGGGCTGGTGGCTCGCTATGTACAAGGTGCTCTGCTTGGTTGAGCAGACGGTTTACTATTTACAATAAGCTCATATCGTATCTGAGGCTTGGTTCTAGCATACCTACAAAGAATTTTGAGTTAGTCCTTCGTCATATGAGGAAATAAATTAAATAAGGAAAGAGAGATAGGGTTTATGAGAGAATAGAGGGTCTGTCATTGCTCTGAACGTGCACCAACATTCTTCATTTCCTGTTGGTCCTACGTTCAAAAGAAAAATTCTTAGAGGGGGTTATTGGTTTGTGTTGATCGTAGTCTAGGCTTTTCCTTGGTTCTGGTGAGATTATGCCACGAAGCTCTATTTTTTTTTAAAGTACAAAATTTTTTTTTTTTAGCTAAATAAGAATTTTATTGATAGAAGCATAGTACAAAAGTGGAGGGGGACCTGAACCTTACCTCCAAATAGAAAAGTAGATGTACACTTAGTCATTCTAAAGTGATAACTAAATCTACCTAAATAGTGGTGGGATGTTAGACCTATGGTAATATGACGGCTGTCTATTTTATAGACATTCGCTCTTACAAAAACGGAGTGAGACTGTTCTAGGTCAGCTATACAAAAAAGTATATGTGCTCCTGCTTCTATTGTGTGATTTGGGGAAGTATTCCCTTGTATGTACACCTGGTATCCAAAAGTATTTTCTGGAGTCATCAAAATAGTGCCAAAATAGTGCGAGCTATCTTCAATTTTGCTTTGACTTTGTAAAGAAAAGCCAAGTTGAAGATGACTATTTGTTTTAAAGTGGTTGTTGCTGTTAGTAGTGTGCCTGAATTGCTGCAGTAGATTGCTGTCTTCTCTTGTGTTTGTCTGATGTTGAATTAATAGTTGGTTTCTTGTCTTGCATTGTCTGCTGGATTAGAGTATTACTACTATGATGTTGAGTGTAGTCATGTTTCCAGTGGTGTAATGTGTTCAAGAGTGTCCATGATGATTGCTGGGGTTGCAAGAGATTGAGCACCGGAGGTGCTAATACCACACCTTGCAACTGCAGCAATGATCTGAACCAAAACAAACTGCCTACAGAAAGATGGAATTCATTAGTGACATTGTGGTTTGTGTTACTGCTGCTTTGGTTGTGTGTTTGATTCTGATGAACTGCTAAGAATTGTGTTGGTTGATCGTGTGATAACTGTGTTTATGGATTATGTGGTTGCTGCAAACTTGGAGGTTGCCAATTTATGTTGCTATGCCTGCTAAGTTGATTGTTGACTGTGTTCCAGTGCTTGGTGATGATAGAGGGTGACCATCCTGCTGTCGCTATGCTGCTGCTGCAACTTAGTTGTGTGCTGGGCGATTTGCTGAGTTGTATGCTAGTGAGGGGGATTCCTGATAAGTGTTGTAATTGCAACAGATTGAGCATTATAAATGCTAATACCACAGATTGCATTTGCAGCACTAATCTGGATCCTTCCACTCTAGCTACCACTTTGAAAGAACTGTTGAAAACAATGATGTTTTCCTCTGAATTGACTACTTTTTTGATGCCGTGTCTTGGGAATCGAAGCTGTTAAAGTTAATCTTCTCATGTTGCTTGTGTTGACTTGGGGACTGTCTTGACTGCAATGCTTCTGCTATGATATTCTGATTCCAGGAAAGTATAAGTGTAGCGTTGTGTTGTTGATGCTGCTCTGTGAAAATGTTGTATGTCTTTTTCTACTGCTGCTGTGTTCCTGTTGGGGGAATTGCCTTGAGTGTCCATCTGTGGATGCTGCTTAAACAGATTGCTGTGTGTTTGAAGATTTCTCTTCTGTTGTTGCTTTCCTGCTGTTGTAGTGTAGAGTCATGGCCATGGTTGAGTGCTGGTATTGTATTGTTGTCCGGGG
>MCJB01000669.1:233901-245621 GCA_002018475.1 Nicotiana obtusifolia | reverse complement strand
ATGCTCAGTATGCTGCTCTACGAAACCAGATCAAATCTCTCTTGGCTTCTGGCTCTTTTCCAATTCCCCCGTCACCTGAATCATCGCCGGATGGTCAGTTTGATGATGACAATTCATCCGGCGATGACGATGATGATGTAGATATGAGTAGACCTTGAATTGTAATAACAACTTATATAATGTATAAGTTCATTTGAACTTTAAACCTTATTGTTGTTTAATGTTGTTGTTTAATGTGTTGTTTATTGTAGTTGTTAGTATCGTTGTTGTTTGATGTAGTAGTTCTTGTTGTTGTTGTTGTTGTTGTTGTTGTTGTTTTAATGGTTTCAAAAGCATATTTTAGGAATTTGGTAAAACTGGCAGGGGGTGTAGCTGCCAAAACAGGCAGATTCTGGAAAAAATATACCAAAAATAGCGACCAACTTTGGTCGCCAGTTGGTCGCTATTTTGCTGGAAAAAAAAAATTAATTCAGAAAATAGCGACCAACTTTGGTCGCAAATTGGTCGCCAAAAGCGACCAAAGTTGGTCCCCAGTACAAAATACAAAAATAATATCTGAAATAAGCGACCAAAGATGGTCGCTAATGTGGTATTTTAATTTTCTGTATTTCTCATTAAGCGACCAGCTTTGGTCGCTTATTGAGAAATACAGAAAATTAAAATACCAAACTGGCGACCATCTTTGGTCGCTTATTTGGTATTTTTATTTTCTGTATTTCTCAATAAGCGACCAAAGTTGGTCGCTTAATGAGAAATACAGAAAATTAAAATACCACATTAGCGACCATCTGTGGTCGCTTATTTCAGATATTAATTTTCTGTCTTTTTCAGTGGGCGACCAAAGTTGGTCGCTAATTAGCGACCAAGATTGGTCGCTTTTTGGAAGGGACCAACTAAATACTGACCAGACCATTATGGTAGCTTTTTGGTCGCTTTTGGGCAGATAGGGACCAACTTTGGTCGCTTTTTCCGGTCGCTTTTCACCTGATTTTTAGTAGTGGTTGTGTAAGGTTATGGATTACTTCCTCTCAAGATAGAACGGAAAAACTATTCTGTAATACTGGCAATCGAAATTACAGAACTTCAACAAACTCAACAAACGGAGCAAATCACACTTACACTTTATTTATTTGGAAAAATAATGCAACAATGTAGAAAAGAGGGAAAAAGTTTTCAGATTTTTCATGTATAAAAAATGAGTATAAGCTTCTAAATTTATAGACAATAAAAGTGTGAGATGAAGAGGTACAATTTAAAAGGTGCCTCTTCCATTTCTCATTCACACCCATTCACAAAAGCAAACACTAATAGCGTAAGTATATCATGTAGAACATACAATACTCTCTGAAAAAACACTTTCAGCAGTCATATGAGCTTATTTAAAATTTAAACAGTAATGGAGATTATTAATAATAATGCACCACTTGCTCTCTCTTCTTCTTCTCATCCACAATGCAATCAACTATAGTTTAATTTGAAAATAAAATTTAGTTGATTGAATTGAATGCAACACTACCCGCCAACCGACGCTGCAGGGTAAGTAGACAACTACCTCATTTTCATTTACCCTATCGTTATTCATTTCTCTGGTGCACTACTGCTACAGATCTCTATTTAATCTTCTATTCACTTACACTATCTGCACGCAACCACCTCTCGCTAGCTAGCTGCTCCATGATATATTTGTTATCAACTTTCATCTATATATATCAACGCTATCCCTCTGTCTTTATTATCAAGAATTCAGAATTGCAACATTATATATGATGGATACAAATGGAGGAGAACTTGATGGATGCAGCGAGGAGATCAAGAAAATGAAGACACTGGAGTTAACTAACGGGGCTGATATTACAGGTTCTGAGCCAAAATATAGTTGTAGAAGCTATGAAATGGTTTTAAGAATGATGGGCCTAATTTCCACTCTAGTAGCGGCGATTGTGGCTGGCTCCAACAAAGATACTCAGGATGTTCCCATAACTCTCGTAGACGGCTTACCTCCTTTGCACCTTACTCTAACTGCCAAATGGAATTATATGTCTTCCACTGTGTAAGCGAATTATTCTAACATATTGTACTATATAAAGTCATCTGCGATATGAATTCAACTTAATTATTATGTATAATCACAACATAAATAATTGTTATTCTTAGATTACTAGTTTCACTTATCATGGACTGTCACTGATAGATTATCTTTTATGTGACATATTCTACAGCACCTTCAGGCATCTTTTTGAGCATGTTCAACTTCTAAAATTTCTGGATTTCCTTGCTATGGCATTATCAGAAAGAAAACAATAGTATATAGCTATTGTGTTATTGTAGCAAGCGATAAGTGCTTTTGATCAGGTTAACACTTATGTTGCTTCCCACGACAATATTCAATCAATCGAGTATAGAGAAGACAATTGAATGAGTTGTCATTTTTTGCTAGGAAGAAATCAACTCTATCTAAAGCAAGGGGACATCCCTCTAATCACTTAAAGTAATTTTTCATGTAATACTCTTCCTTTTGATATCTATGTTGTAACCTTTATATAGCCATATATAGCACGTCAAAAGAAAAAAAAATCTTTCGGACTTATCCTATTTGGTGAGCAAGGGTTCTTCCCTAGAGCTTTTTCTCATTTGGAGACTTGTATAAAAGTTAAACTCCCGATAAAAATTATTTGCACTGTCGGTGTATAAACGTTAAATGTTTTGTGTGGATTAATGACAGGTACTTTGTGGTAGTGAATGCAATAGCATGTGCATATGCAGCAACATCTATGGCGTTTCCAGCTCTAAATATGGGTGGAAGTAGAAGAAATTGGACATGCTCTTCTATGCTTGTTATTGCTCTAGATCTCACAATGGTGGCGCTGCTCTTCTCGGCCAACGGGGCGTCAGCTGCAGTTGGAGTCATTGCTCTGAATGGCAACTCTCATACGCATTGGCACAAGGTTTGTTACGCTTTCAAGAGATATTGCATCCAAGGGGGAGCTGCTCTTGTTATGTCTATGCTCGGTTCATTCTTCTTTCTTTGCCTTGTGTTGCTCCTCCTTTTGAATCTTCACAGAACAGTTTCTCTAAATTATTAAGTGTTTATGCCGAAAGATAAAAGGGTGCTGGATTTATAAGTACCAAAAGAGCTATATGATGGCCCTCGAATTTGTTCGTAACAGCAGCAGCTTGTACTCATGGTCGCTCTATTTATGTGTTATTTATCAGCAATATTTGTAGGCTACATAGCCAGTACATTGCAATTTGAAAAAGCTTGCTAGCTGATCTAATGAACTACACTATTACACCTATCATTAGTTAATGGAACTATTGCCAAACAGAATTTCACAAATATTGTCATCAACGTCGGCAAACCCCTACCTAATAAGGCAATGCACGGGACTTTTGATCAATCTGAGTCTGCACCCACGGACGTTAATTCCAACTATATATGTTCCATCTCCAGTTCATATTAGTCTTCTAAAGTTTTTGATCACCCCTCAAAAAAGACATTCGATATTCTTAATCAAGAGCACTACAAGGGGCAGTCCGATGCACATTGCACATAACATCTCGCATTTACGCAGGGTCAAGGAAAGGACCGCACTCCAAGGGGTACAATGTAGATAGCCTAATCTGATGCAAATATTATTGGCTGTTTCTACGGCTTGAACCCTTGACCTATAGGTCACACGAAGACAATTTTACCGTTGCTCCAAGGTTTCTCTTCTTAATCAAGAGAACTACAAATAACTTAAAATTACTTTGACACCAGAAAAAATCTTTATACTGTCAACGTATATAACTTAAATCCTATCTCTATAAGTTAGTCATGGTGTTGAAGCAATTCTCGTCCTTCTGAATAATGTAAGGTGATTATTATATCATGTACTCAGCACTCGTATCTCTTATTAAAATAGGTTGAATTCTTTCTAGCATTATCAGTTCACCTAACATCATATCTTGTTCATATCCTGGAGAGATGGATCTGAAGCTAGACTTCCTGCAATTGAATAGCAATAACCAAAAATACTACTAAGGGAATTAATAAGTCAAAATTAATGGGGAGCAAGAAATCTTCAAGCCCATTAAGATATGCACCCGGAAATGATACGCTCAACATGGCATGGTTGCAGAGCATGAACATAAATATTAAACTGTCCCACATTAATACGAGAGCCACATCATATGGGTTGTCTGTCGTCTCATTATATATCCTATAACATCCATATTCTTAACATAATATGAAAGTTAAGATTCATCGATGTTATTGTGTTTCCCTATGTAGGACCCGTGCTACGCTAACTAGTTTTTAGAGTCGAGTTCAGCTCAACGTCCATTTACTCAACACAAACAAGAAAGATAAGTGCTTATGAGTTGTGAAAGGGAAAGAGGAGTAGTGAAGAGGTTGATATTGGTGCAAAGAAGCACATAAACCAGCAGAACTTTTTATCAACCTGCCTCAAGAATAGTCGCGGAAGCAGGATTTTCACCAAGGAAATTCAAAAAATAAATAAAATTAAATACCTAAAGAAGCTAAGAGGATTCAACATTTAATAAATGTACATGAAAAAAAAATTGACCTTATATCCACTGTAACTTTTTCGAGCGAAGGGGGTTCAACTAAAACCCAATCCACCCACCTAGCTCCGCCCCTGCTCAAGAGTCGATATAATAGAAATTCCATCATATCAATGAGTAAATGACTAGAACGGGAAGAAAACAATCGCGAGTTTCTGCTCATCACGCTCGCACATGCGAAAAAAAGGTCAGTACAATCCAGTCTAATTGTTTAAATGAACTAACAAAAGAATTTTCGAAAAAGATATGAACCAGCTGTTAAAAACACAGAATGCAGAAGTGGACTAATTTGATTAGATACGTCAATGAGGTATGAGCTGAACAGTAAAAGCCTACATACCACAGAAAGCTATAGATAAAACATCTGTACTAAATCTCACTCTTTTCTCTTTCTTCTATTAGCAGAGCAACATGATTTATCAACTTTTATCTTTACAAATTACTATAGATACATGCTGAAAGAAAGGATTCCCTATTGCCTCTGTAGAAGCGGAGAGCTGATAAAAGATTTGAACAATGCCACATGACACAAACTAACAAAACCTTCATTACGGCATACCAATGATCCAGCAGAATGTCCTGGATTGTTTGCTTCCGCAACCTTATTTGGAAAAAGAACCTTTGACATTACTGATGCATGTCCATCTTGGCAAAACGCCCCTTGATTCTTGTCCTACTTTCTGCCCGAACCTTCCTTGACACGTACCTAATGTGCTTTTCATATCTGATGAAAACATCTCAGTCAAGAAACATGATAGCTAATAAGAAAACAAAATCCAGACAGAATGAACAATAACTGGTCCATAATGTCTTAAAAGCCCTGGATAAAGCGTCTCCTATTTTGACTCTTTGAACAACAGGATTGTAGGTAAATCATACTTTTGATGCAAGGTTGAGTTTTAAATTGTCATACAGAGAGTGTGCTTGGTTGTGCTCTAACAGTTGATATGAAGAAGGCATAAGAAGACAGCTAAATGGGCTATGTGATTTGGATTGGTATTAATTGGATTTATAAACATCATCAGGAAATTGTTGAGCAAAGGATTTATAAACATCTATTCACAATTAATTTCAAAGTGCCAAGCTTAGTAGCCTTTTTCGATAACTTTCTGCTCCTTTGCAGATTGCCACTTTTCTTCTTCATTACTTGTTCTCTGAGGATAAGTTGGTAATTAAGATTATCTGAAGAGTTAACCAGATATATAACATTATGTGCCACCAATCGTCCATCCTATAATGTTGTGAATGGCTCCGATGAAGCTATGGTACCGCAATATGGAAAGGAACTATAGCCATTCGATGAGAGGTGCCGACAGTGTTACATCAAGAACAAACAACCACAAACAAATTATATTTTTCAGGTATATAAGAGTGTCTTGCCTATTTGTTGAACCGGAACTCTAACAGTTTAAACAGAACATATTAGGTGCAAATAACCCTTACCCAGTAAACTAACACCTAAGATTCAACACATTTAAAAAATAGAAATAAGCAATTTAGAAAATTTGAATATCACAGGAGGCCTATACACTGACACACCACAGACTTGAAACTTGAAAGGAATAAACACAGAATGAAAAAGCAAGTGTCTATACCTCCTTGTTTTCTTTTTCTCCTTGTACCGTGAGACAGCAGTTACTCTTTCTTGGCTGTTTAACTCACGATGAGCAACTCTAGGTACCATTTGGAATGTTTCAGCAATGGGAGGATTATGAGATTGTTCTTCATTTGCTCCACCAGAAGCATCGCAAACATCTGAATCTCTGTCGGGAAGTAAACACTTTTTCTCAATGAAGGAATCTGCTAAAGAAGAAGAAAAGCCTTGATCTGTGAACTTGCCAGTATCACTGCACCAGTTAAAGGCACTTCCCTGCAGGCAAGGACCAAGATTACGTGATGTTCACCACGGCAACCATTCCAATTCCTCTTTGTAACTTTGAGATCATTCTCTTTTTACGAGGATAGAAAACTATGTCAAAGAAGAGTGCAGCTAATTGTGTCCACAAAGCTATTACAGTGATGATAATCTTTACTGTTTATAGGACGGATCCAACATCAGTTGGTTCTAAAGCAACATAGTACTTAAGAGTATTAGGAGTGCCCCATTCCAGATATACAAAAAGATCTATACATGTAAATAAGCATAACACTTTCGGGAAATTAGGTGGAAAACTAAATAAAAGTTTGCAAATGGAGATTTAACTAGTCCTAAACAAATACAGTTGCATAAACTTCATATAACCGAGGACAAGAATCAGCTCCATCCAAGCTTAAACAGACATGAAACAATGGATAATCTAATGATAGCAAAAACTTGCCATTAGTCAGGAGAACTGACTTTTGAAGTCCTTTACAAATTTGTTTTTATTTTATGTCTTTTTTTACGGGAGATCTACATTTTTATACATAAGTGATCTGAAAATAACACAAGAGATCTGAAAAAGGTCATTTTCGTCCATTCAAATTGTAAGAGGTCACGAGATATCATTTTCTCATGGTTAGTCACTGAGCCATACAACAAGAGGAAATACACCTATTGACTAAAAGATTAAACATAAGGAGAAACATAGGAAGAATAGAGACACAAGCAGTGTATTTTAGTACATTTGGCAACAAGTGAAATATTTCTCATTTTCCTCTGAGCAATGTTGAGATCACATTACAAAAAAATATGTCTAATTTTTCTTTTTGGTAAATCAAATAAGAAACTTAATAGCCAAGTTGCACATACAATATTTGGCATAAAAAAATAAACTCATCTTACTTTTGAACTATGCCAAGTAACAGGACCAACAGAGAATGAAAGAAAAAGAGACTGTGGTTAGGTAAAAGAAGGTTTACCTCAGATGAAGGAACTACAGCGTGCTCTGAATTCTGCATAAATCCTGAACCTTTAAATCCCAAATGACGATCTTGAGCAGGTTCCATGAACTGAAATGCTACAATATCATCACTAGAATTTGGTTCCAACTTTGATAGTTCACGAAGCTGACAAAGTATTTCTTCCTTGTGTTTCCCACATGCAGCATTTCGATTCTGATTTCAGAAACAAATAAATAAATAAAAGAAGAAATCATTCAGCAGTTTTTCTCTCCGCTAAAGGCTATTTATTTACTTAGTAAAAAAGGGTATCTATTTTATTAGCATAAAAAATACTACAGGTTTTGGGGTGGAACAGTCAAGAGTTGGGTGCAAAATGACTCGAATACTACCGTTGTAAGGAAAATAATTAAGTATTTAGTCAATCGAACTATTAATACAAGGATCTTTAACTTACACCATAGTATCAAGAATTTCTACATTATCACTATATTTTAATCTACACTCCTTATTGTCTAGGTTACTATTCTACTCCTTATAAATAAATACCTATACAGTAACTCGCCTTCTACCAGGGGCGGATTTACATACAAAAATTAGGTGCTCGAGCACCCATTAACCTCGACTCGGAGTATGTACAGTTATATAGAGAATTTAAGAAAAAGGATATAATAAATCAGCAAGCATACAAGTAACAGAGAGCTAGGTGGGTGCTTTGGTTTATGATGGGTGTTGGAGCTTATAAAAGTCAAAGGGTGAAGTATCGAATCTCACTCCTTGCAAGTTTTTTTCCCTCAATTTTTTCTTATATTATCAAGCATTTTCTTTTGCCCAATCATGAGGTCCTCTTTTTGGTTTTCACTAGCGACTTTTTTGAATCAATATTACTTTTATTTTTTTGCTTCTAACTTTGTTTTATGAGGTCCTCTTTTTATTTTTTTCAGTTTTCACTAGCGACTTTTTTGAGCCAATACTACTTTTATTCTTTTGCTTCTGACTTTGTTTTATCTTTTTTTTTTTTTTTGCTTTTCTTTTCTTACTTTATCTAATTAATTATAGCAAAGAAAGAAAAAGAAAATTTGCTTTAGAAAAATAAAGAATGCTTTCAAGACCGCAAAATCCACAAATCTTTTTCTTGCTAATTGTGTTATCCATCACAGTTTCACGGCGTCTATAATATTAATATCATGGTTTTCTAATTAAATTTTTTTCATTGTATTTAAATAGTTGCATACTTATATGATGAGATTGATAGTAACTTTACGTCAAGAAAAGTTAAGCACCCACGAAACTAAAATCCTGGATCCGCCACTGCCTTCGACTTACAGGTTTGATGGAACTCGGTAGCTTTGGCGTATATTCTTGTATTTATGTTAAAATATCCACTTAATATGTATAAATAATTTATCCATAATCTCATTAAATTGCTTTTTTCTGAAATTTGAAACCCACAAACTTAAAATTTTGGCTCTCCTACGTAGTAACCTCATAGAGTAAAAAATATTTAGACTATGGTAAACTCTTACTTATAATCCTGTAAAATATGGTGTATAAGGAGCAAGATAAAACAGATAATCACCCGAGTAGACACCAAATGGTAGACCAGCATAGAAAAACACTTGCAAGAATAAAAGCAAAATACTGAACTCTAGACAGGGTGATTTATTACTTGAAAGAAAAAGGAGCTAAAAGGCTGTGTGAAAAGTAAGAACCTTGGGCAGAGGAGGAACCCCAATAGCTTGAAAATTATGTCCAGAATCATTAGGAGCAATCAAATCATCAAGACTAACAACAGAAGGAGCATCCCAAACAAGCCAATCAGAAAAACCATAGCCTCCTCCATCTGAAGTAACAGAGTCACCATATAAAAGAGCTTTCTTCCCCAAATCTTCAAATCCAAGAATTGACAGCAAATCAGATACAGAAGGACACCCTGTAAAACCTTCGAGTGGCCTCCTTTCATGAGCAGGTGAAAGAGACAGACTATGAGATTCCCAATCACAGTTCTGACAGAAAACACAACTGTCCGTACAACACAATATAGAAGCTGGAGATGAATCACAAGAATCACAGAGCAGCCAACGTGTATGCTTAGTGAAAAGCTGATTAGTGGAATGAACTTCACGGTCACAGCTAAAACAGAGCTTAGCAGAATCTGCTCTACAGTATAAAAGTGCAGTATTTTCACCACAGAAATCACAGAGCCGCCTTTGTGGCTGCTGATTCTGATCTTCTTGATCCTCTTTCAGTTCAGTCATGTCTGTTGGTATAGTACGATCTTGTTTTTTGTGTGTGAGTGTGTGTTAGTGATGAAATATGATATGATTATTTAATTGTAAAGAAGATACAATTTGGTGTAGAGGTGGAAGGAGTTTCTTGGAAGATGAGAAAGTAGTATTTCTTATTTAGGCAAAGCAGTGGTTGTGGAAAGAACAGAGTGGTTGTTAGGTACAAGAATCTTATCGCTTTTCACTAGGGTGCTTGGGTCCAGGAAGATATCTTCCGAAGCTTGTAGCTCTTTTATACTTTTCATTGTTTGTTTATATCTCCAGATACGTTGGACTGACAACGGGGATATTGGTGTAAGCATTTACGCACATCAAATATTTACACCAAAGTGTTTTTGGTACGCGGAAAATGTTTTTTTATTTTTTTTATGTTTGATTGATTTAAATATTTTAAAAAATATTTTTTTTTATGAATATATATATTTTTTAATTAGAGTAAAATATTTTTCCTATCAAGAGAGGAAAAAATATTTTTCAAAATTCTTTTTCAATCTTTCCCAATCTATTCTCCATCCCCACCAACTCATCTCCATCTACCTCCCTCCACCCTCTCCCCTCCCCCCACCTCCACCCCTACCTCCGCCCAAAATAGAAATACTATTAATAATACTTTCTTTTTATATTATAGATAGAATACTTTTTTTATTTCAACACATGAGTTCTTTTTATGATATAAAAAAGTAATTTTTTTACTTTAACAAAAACAGTATTTTCTTTTTATGATGTAAAAAAAATTATTTTCTTTCATTTTAACAAAATGATATAGTAAAATATTTTCTTTCAATCAACGAAAGAGTATTTTCTTTTCTTGATGTAGAAAGTATTTTCTTTCATTGAACAAAAAGAGTATTTTCTTTTTATGATGTAGAAAAAATATTTTCTTTTATTTCAGCAAAATGAGTACTTTATTTCATATTGTAGAAAGAGTACTTTCTTTTTCAACAAACAAAGAATATTTTCTTTTTAGTTGCGAAGCAAATTTCAACATTATTTTTGTGTAAAAAAATAAAGCAGCACATTAGTTCCTTTAGATTTGTGTGAATTTTTAAATTCTTGAAGAAAATAGAGTCCTAAAAACATTGGATATTTGGGGGGGAGGGAAGTACAGGATAACATGGGGACTTGAAGGAAAGGGGCAAGGAGAGAAGCATAAAATTTAATTTTTCTAAAAAATATTTTCTACTCGCTAACTAAACACTAAAAAATATTTTCCAGAGTTTTTTTTCTTACTAACCAAACTCGGAAAGATAAGTGATAAAATCACGCATTTTCCAACAAAATATTTTCTAGGAAAATCTTTTTCATGAAAAACATTTTCCTTCGTACCAAACCCATCCCAAATGTGTTTACGCATAAGGGCGAGGCATAAACCGAATTATGAGTTAAAAAATTTAAATTAATAAATTTATTAAATATATAAAACTATTAAATTTTTGACTCAATTATTAGCGTTTGAAATTCAGCTGGCTCCACTTTTACTCACACTTTAACTAACTTCGTCTATGTAAATTTGCTTGTATTGTCGGTTTCAAGTCTCAATACCAAATTATTTGGAACTAAGGTATAATGATAATTATTGTGTTTGTGCACATGGGCGGATCTAATGCAAGGTTTACGGTTTTCGTGAATCGAGTAACTATTGTGTAGATCCTGTATTTATACTAAAAAATTCATTAAAAATATAAGAATATTTATTTTGGAAACCACTTCGTTAATCCAATTATTATGTATATTAACTTGAGATTGTTGTAGGAACCTATAAATTTAAAATTCTAAATCCGCCTCCGATTGTGCATTAATTATTACTCCTTCTGTCCAAATTTATGTCAACTGAAAAGATGAAATTAATCAAGGTTCTACTATAAGTATTTTATTCAAAAAAGAAAAGAAAAAGAGATAGCTTTTCAAGTAATTATTATCATTTATTAATTTTGTTTATTTTTCATTTTTCACGTTTAATACCAGACAAAGGAGTAAATTTGATTCTTTCCCTTTTAGCAAGTTGGACTTCTATTTTTCTATTTTTCTATCTTTTTTTTTGTTTTG
>MCJB01000669.1:217526-233879 GCA_002018475.1 Nicotiana obtusifolia | reverse complement strand
GGGGGGGGGGGGGGGGGGGAAGCGGGACACCAGTAAGTTATATCTATTCTGAGGTTCTGATTATACTCGGCCACGGGTAAGTAATAATACGAGATTGCAAAGGATTATGTGTTAACACCTTCTATTAAAAATTTAAGTTACTTGTCATGCATATCTCACTGTTTAAGGTATTAGGTTCGAAAAAAATGACGTATCACGTGGAAGCTAGTAACGCAAATCTTGAACGACGATAAATCAGACAATAAAAGAGAAATTTACTAAAAGAAATATAAATATTTAACGTGGTTTGGTCCATTGACTTACATCCACGACGGAGATGAGCAATCCATTATATAAAAGAAAGTACAAAATATGAGATAAATACCTCACGAAGAGGCAAACACACGTAACACATTAATACTTGTCCCGTAAAGTTCTTCCCCTAAACACGACTCTCAAACCTCATATGACTACATTAAGAAGGAATGATGTTCAATTTATAGAAGTCCAAACTTTTTCCTATAAGAAAATGAACTAGTCAAATATGAAAGATTTACAATTTTCTTCTACAAGAAGAAAAATTCAATTATGATAAGAAAATCAGGATAAACACCTAACTTGAGATTCATTAGCAACTCGAACTTGTGTGGTAATAGGGATTTCAGAAACCAAATCCGAAGTTTTATTTTCTCTCACTTTTCTTCATTCTTGTTCTGCAGACACAATTCATCACATATTATTGACTGTGAAAGTGAAGTTTAAGAATATTATGAACAAAAATTATTCTTCCGATTATATAAGATGATTATAACCATAATACAAGCAGTCGCAAATTCAAACTTTAGATGAATAAACACTGAGTTGGAATTTATCTACGCTTATATTTCACGCACGTGTTTATTTGGGATTCCAGCTGGAATCAGAGAATTCTGCTAAGACTCGCTTAATTAGTCCATATTATATCCGCCGCTGGAAAAAGGAAGAAGGAGATGATATATAGATGGTCCAATTCTTTACACTTAGACCTAATTACGTTTCATTTTCGACCAGTGGAAGTGGGCAAAGAATAAAGGGAGTGTGCATGTAGTGAGTGATCTCTCTCTTTCTCCTGATCACCATTTGTGCTTTGATTTTCTTGCCTAATTAAGACATGCTTTATCTAAGGACGTTTTGTTGTTTAGTCCAAGCTGTCTATTCTATATTAATAAAAAATTTAAGTTATACACATATACAGATAAAGAATACTTATGTTATTTTAGTGTGATTTAACCTACGATAATAGATTAACTATGATTTTATGAGCTTTATGTTTATCATGAACATTTTTATTTATATTTATTTCATAAGTAATTTTACTATATAAATATTTTGTACATCATTATAGTGGGGTGAAGGTACAGTCGACCTACGGATTCAATCGAACCCAATAACTTTTGTTCAAATAATGTATTTATATTAAAAAATTTATTAAATATATATAAATATTAAATTTGAATTTTAATAATTAACACTTGAAATCGTTATTGTAAAATTTAAAATCTATTAAGTTGATATTTTATCTCCGCCTTTTGTTATAGTAGACAAAGCAAGTTGGAGGTGGTTCGGCAAGTGAAACCATCAAAAGGTTGTTGGTCCCATAGGCAAATATCTAGTCACGAGAAATGTGTATCTTTACTTTGGAAAGTGAAATATCACCTCCTTTCCACAGATCTAGCATTTGTGCATTGACTATGACTTCACGTTGGCACTACTTGGAGGACACTCTACACATACACATAATGTAGATATCTAATTAGCATACGACTAGGACTTCACTTTGGTACTTGGGGAACACTCTACATTAACATCATCCTCTGCGTCACTAATGACAAGTCTTCATCTTTGGAAACGATCTTCTTATAATTTCTTGCTGTGGATATGTAGGAACACAAATGACATGTTTTTAAGTAGTCACCACAGTAAAGACAGGAACCTGAATTTGATGTGTATATGGGCTCGAAATTTTAATTCTTTTGCGTTAGTAAATTCTTTATTATTAATTTGTCATATTAAATAAATATCTTAAGATATATGTAGATTTAAATTAAAACTATTGAGTTCAGTCGAATCAATATTCAAGTTCTACCTCCGCCCCTGGCTCCAAAGGCGTGCCCTCCCAAAGGCATGCTCGATGTTCTTCTGTTTGTGACTTGCACAATTTTAATAGGTCGAAGAATAAACGGAGGAAAAAAAAACAAACTAAAATGTCACACTTAAAATCAAATCAAATCTAAAACATTTTTTGAATGTCCCGATACTGGAATTATATTTAATGTAGACGGAGTTTAACAAGTAATACATACAAATATAAAAACATTTCATCTATAGTATAACTATCTAGTATAAAGGATTCAATTGATCATTTGGATCGATATGGCTTTGCCACCGCTTAAAATCACATGCATTATTATTGATTGGGAAGTCCATATAAACAAGACTAACAATATTATTATTTGAAAAGTTAATTACTTTTTTACTATAATCTATTAAAAAATTTTAAATTTTTTTGGGTAACATTGTGAATTACCATTAATATCAATCAAACAGTTACAAACTAAGAGCACCTCCTCACAAGAAACTGTGAGTAATGGCCTCAACGTATCCAACCTATTGCATTTTCGTGCTTTCCTTGAGTTCCTACTTACTTCCAGATTGTTTATTACTTCTTTTTTAATCTGTACAACTATAACTTCAGTATTTACATTAGTTCCTCTAAAAAAAAATTTAATTTCTAGCTTTCCAGGTGTGGTAGATGACTGCTTCCAGAATAGCTGCAACTACTTCTTTCTTGAATTGCTTCCATTTCTCCTTTTTTATACTCCTTAGAACCAGGGCCACATCTCCTCCAACCAGTTGAATACCAGCGCAATGCATTACTGTAATTCTCACTTCCTTAGACCAACTATACTCCATAAACAAGTGTTGGGCAGTCTCATCCACCTGATCATTGCACATACGGCAATTGGTGTCATTGACTGGGATGTGCAGCTGTTGTAGTCTCTCCTTCGTTAGCAACATGTTCTGATAGGCCAGGCAGGTGATAAATGTGTGTTTAGGCTGAGCAGTTGCATTCCAAATAAGGTCAGCAGTTTCTAGTTTCCTGTGATTTCCAATAATGGCCAGGTAACTCTTTGTAATTGAGTATTGTCCTGAGTGGCTTAAGATGTACTGATCTTGCTGAAAACAGTTTTGTATTTCCTGCTTCAAGTGATTTAACTTTTTCCAATACCAGCTACTGTCCTGAGGGGTTGTATGAGCCCCAAATACTTAAATCTGATTTTAGATATAATCCATGCACCCATTTCACCCATAAGCTGTCCTTTTTCACAATAAGTTGCCAAATCAACTTCCCAACTAAGGTCTTATTCCACTCCTTACACCTTTTGATATTCAAACCTCCACAACTTTTTGGCAAGCAAACGTTAGCCCAGGCTACTAGGGATATCTTCCTCTTCTCCTTTCTACCTCCCCATAGGAAATATTTGCAGATTCTGTCCACTTCTTTTACTACACTCTGTGAGAGAATGAAAATTGATCCCCAAAAACTGTGAATAGAGAATATGACAGAATTGATCACTTGAAGTCTAACAATATATGAAAGCTTCTTAGAGTAGTCAAATTTGATTCTGCTATTAATCTTGTCAATCAACTGATGGCATTCTAATTTACTCCACTTCTTAGGTAATAAGGGAAGTCCAAGGTATTTAATAGGAAATGATCCTTCACTGAAGCCTATTATATTCAGTAGCTCTTTTTTATCCTCCTCGGTTATCCCTGCTATAAATAAACTGGATTTGTCCATGTTAGCAACTAGTCCTGAGACCTTGCTAAAGTGAGTTAAAGCTTCAACCACTCTTTTCACAGACCCCACCTTACCCCTTGCAGAATACCATAAATCATCAGCAAATATCAAGTGTGTGAGTTTCAACTTCTTACACATTGGATGCATTTTAAAGTCAGGCAAACTACCCATGCTCTTAAACACCCTTGACAACTACTCCACTATAAGAACAAATAGTATTGGTGACATAGGATCACCCTGTCTTAAACCTCTTCTACCTTCAAAATAGCCATGGCTCTCCTAATTCACGTTAACAGAGAGCTTAGTGGTTGACACACAATTCATTCAACTTGATGAACTTAGTTGGGAAGCCTAGCCCATGAAGTACCTCTGTCAGGAAATCCTAACTGACCATGTCATATGCTTTCCTCAGATCAATTTTCATCAGGCATCTAGGTATAGTTTTCCTATTATAGTGCCTTAGTAAGTCATGGCAAATTAGCACATTATGGAGTATTGATCTCCCTGGCACAAAAGCTGACTGGTTGTCTGCCACTAGCTCATTCACTGCATCCTTAAGTCTACTATAAATCATCTTTGAGATGCATTTGTATAGTGCATTACAACAGGAGATTGGTCTGAATTGACTAGATACTTCTGGTTTTGGTATTTTAGGAATCAAAGCTATGCAAGTGACATTCAATTGTCTCAGTAGTTTGCCATTCTGAAAGTATTCCCATATGGTAGTAGATATATCTTCACCTATAATTGATCAAGCAGCCTTAAAGAACCCACTGCCATAGCCATCTGGCTTAGGGCTCTTGTTGCTCTCTATTTGAAATATTGCTCTTTTAACCTCTCTTTTTTCAAAAGGCTTCAACAGATGCACTTGATGGTCACCTGTTAGGATAGGTCCATTAGCTGGGAATTTCTTAACAGCTCTTTCTCTATAGTAAGCCTCGTGCCCTAGTAAGACTTCATAATAGTCTACAAACATTTGAGAAATTATATTTGGATTGGATTGTCAATTACCCTGTACATCTTATGAGTAACATTTGATTTAAAGTTCCTGTGCTTGATAACTGAGTGAAAATAGCTAGTGTTATCATCTCCCAGTTTTATCCAATTTGCTTTGCTCTTCTGTTGCAAATATACCTTTGTTAGGTATGATGACCTCCTGAACTTTTGGTACTTCTGAAATTCATCCTGTTGGAGACCTTGATCCCCAGAATTTAGCTGCTGCTGCTTTTGTGCTTAAATGAGGACTCTCTAATATAGACAAGAAGGAATAATACCAAAAAGCCATATAAAAGCAGAATAAAAATGACAAGACAGTAAGGTGATCAACAATGAAAGAAAACAACAGTTAGTCATAAAAACCTACTACCAACAGAAAGCGAGACTACGTGCCAATACCACTGTTGTGAACACTCTAGACTACTTACTCTACTACCCTAATCCTCGACCTACATACCTTCCTATCAAGGGTCATGTCCTTGGTCAGCTGAAGCTGCGCCATGTCTTGCCTAATCACCTCTCCCCACCTCTTCTTATGGCCTACCTCTATCTCTCCGTAGGCCCTCCAATGTCAACCTCTCGCACCTCCTCACCGGGGTGTCTTTCTCCTCCTCCCCACATGACCAAACTACCTAAGCGTGCTTCCCGCATCTTGTCCTCAATAGGGGCCACACCCACCTTGTCGCGAATAACCTCATTTCTAATCCTATCTAACCTGGTGTGCCCACACATCCAGTTCAACATCCCCATCTCTGCTACCTCCATCTTCTGTACGTGAGCGATCTTGACTTGCCAACACTTAACCCCATGCAACATCGTTGGTCTGACTACCACTCTGTAGAACTTACCTTAAGTTTTGGTGGCACCTTCTTGTCACACAAACACCAAAAGCGAGTCTCCATTTCATCCATCCTGCCACAGTACGATGTGTGACATCTTCATCAATCTCCCCATCCCCCTGAATAATAGACCCAAGGTACTTAAAACTCCCTCTCCTAGGGATGACCTGCGAGTCCAGCCTCACCTTCCCTTCCCCTCCTTGAGTCTCGCCATTGAACTTACACTTTTAGTATTCTGTCTTGGTCCTGCTCAACTTGAAACCTTTAGATTCCAGGGTCTGCCTCCATATCTCTAATTGCACGTTCACACCGTCTCGAGTCTCGTCAATCAATACAATATCATCGGCAAATAGCATGCACCGCGGCAACTCCCCTTGGATGTGGCGCGTTTGTACGTCCATCACCAGAGGAAACAAAAAAGGGCTGAGTGCCGACCCCTGAATACACACACATTTGACGATTATAAAAAGATTGAAGAATTAACCTAAATAATTTTTCTACCTAACCACATACATACATATATATGTATGTATGTATGTATGTATGTATGTATATAGATCGTTGTATTTGGGAAAAATTCTGTTAAAATTTTAATTTTCATGTCAGCATAGGCCAGAGGATACTACCCAAAAGTGTTTGCAGGACCAGTAACCGACAGCTTTCTAACTAGGCGCGTACAAATTTGAAGGGGTAAAGTTTTGGTAAGTCATCATTAATCAGGATTGCGTTTGGTAGTAAGTACTTTTTTATTTTTAATTAGAGATATTAATTTTAAATTTTGGTATGAAGTCATTTTTATTAGGAAGCATTTGGTTCAACATGAATATCAAATACCGGATGAAAAACTAAAAGAGTCATGGATGACATTTTGTCAAAGCGTGAGAACCTCTCTAGGAAAAGCAAAAACCCGCTTTTTGGCATTTCTAGTTGTAATTATGCATTTCAATCAGTTAACAACTAATAGAACTGTGTCGTTTTGAAGAATAAATGAAAATACAGTAAGAACACTATAGTGATATTAAGCCACCAAACGCTGAAATCGAAGCCATGCATTGAAAGAAAGACAATTCATTACATGAATGAGGAAATACATCTAAAAATTTGACATTACATTAAAAGCAGAAGCAGGACATATATTTCCTAAGTAAGTCAAAATTTGTTACACTTTTTTTTTGTCGCTTCAGAGAATAGCAAGTCAAAGTACCCAAAAGAAAATACGGAAAGTGACAAACTTTTCTCGTCGGCAAATATTTATCCGCGCCAAACCGAACTACTTTTCTATCGCTAATTCAGACTCCGGCTCGAATAATCTCAACCTTATATGTATTAAGACAACTCTTCTTCAACAAGAGAAAGATACGAGTGAATTCTCCTTTTCAAATCTCATGTTCTAGCCCTGGTTTAATCTCCGCAGCAAGAACTGGTAACTAGTTTATTTAGATCAATGAATGGTTAATGATTTACTTCCAATTATTTTGTACTAATGGAAAGGAAGCCAAATGGGGTTAATTTTTATACAGTGAAAATGTAAAAAATTTACACAACTAGACTACTTAAAAAACAATTAAAGGTAACATAATCATTAATTAGTGAAATGAGTAATTTGAAAAATAGCAAAATCAATTTTGTACAACATGTTGGATGTGTTTGGTATGAAGGAAAATATTTTCTAAAAAATGTTAGGCTTTATTAATTAAAAAAGAGGTGTGAATGAAAAATGGTGTGAAAAGAAATTGAGAGAAATGAAAGTTTGAATTAGTCTATTTTTACAAAGAAACTTTGTCCCTCATTGGATAGGAAGAGGAAAATTCTTGTGCTTATATATGAAAGCACTTCTTCTAGCTCTTAAAGAGTTGAGAAGAGAGCAAGACTTGCGCTGTCGTCGTTGTTGTCGCTCGGCTCGGCTTTGCGACCAGACATTCCGTGTAATATAAATTCAAATAATTTCTGTCCAATAGATACCTCATCAAACCAACATGCACCTTTACACTTGTTGGGACTCAACTTTGTTGTCTATAAATAGAGAGGCTCAACCTTATTTTTTTACCACCGAATTTGAAAAACTCTCCCCTTTCTCTTCTGCATTTTGCATTATTTTTCAAAACAAAACGTAAGCATTTTATGTGATTAGCTTCGCCATTTGGGTTCGCCAATGTTCTGTGATTTGAATTGTCGCTATCACAGAATAGTCATTCCATTTTATCCTGGGAGAAATTAATCTGAAACCTTAGGCAACTATGAGGGGATTAAATTCCTTAAGGACACACAAGAAACTTGTGGGCTCAAAATTTTCTATTTTTGTTTTCTTAAACTAATATCTTCTAATTTTCTGATTTTGAATACAGAAAACTAATAAGCTTAAGGAAATTAATATATTTATGTGTTCATCTTACTTTCTAGTTTGGGAGACTAAAATTCTAGTGATTTTCTACTCCCGTTTTGGAGATTAAAATCTTCAAATTTTTTTCTCCAGTTTGAGATTAAAGTCTTTATAACTTTCTACTCAATCCGAGATTAAAATCCTTGTGATTTTCAACTCGGTTGTTGTATTCAGTTTGAAGATATAAATACTTCACCGACTTATTAATTCTGGTTGTGTCAATTTCTTTTACAAAAAAATGGCAACAAGTACGAACCAACAAAATAGTTCTGTTGGGACTACTGCTGCTGCTATGGCTACTGCGTCTTCAAGTCGCACATACGCATGCACAGGCGATGACACCGGCAGAAAAGCCCAAAAAATTTTCCGGCGTGGACTTCAAGTGTTGGTAGCAGAAAGTGTTTTTCTACCTAAGCACACTCAATTTGCAGCGCTTTATCAGCGAGGACATTTCATTCTTGGGAGAAGAAACTCCAGACAATGAGCGGTTTATGGTCACAGAGGCGTGGAAGCATTCTGACTCGTTGTGCAAAAATTATATCTTGAGTTGTCTGGAAGATGGATTGTACAACATTTACAGTGTCATAAAAACTTCAAAAGAGTTGTGGAACGCTCTTGAAAAGAAGTACAAGACGGAAGATGCTAGATTTAAGAAGTTTGTTACCGCAAAGTTCCGGACTTTAAAATGGTTGACAGTAAGTTTAACTTAACTCAAGTTCAAGAACTACAAGTCATCGTTCATGATCTCCTTGGCGATAGTATAAATCGAATCAATATTTTTATTAAAGATATTGATTATATTATTATCTAAATTTATGATTGTAGGTATGGTCATAAAAAAGCATTTCAAGTTGCGGTATTTATTGAAAAGTTGCCTCAAATGTGGAAGGACTTTAAAAACTACTTGAAATATACACACAAGGAATGACGTTGGAATACCTTATTGTTCGCTTAAGGATTGAAGAGGACAACAAAGCTGCAGAAAAGAAGTCTCGTGAAAACTCAACAATAATGAGAGCAAATGTTGTTGAGGAAGCTTCAACGAGCAAAAAGAGAAAGAAGTCGTTTGGACCAGAGAATTACCTTAGCAAAAAGAAGTTCAAAGGTAATTGCCACAATTGTGAAAAGGTTTGACACAAGGCTGCTGACTACCGTGCACCAAAGAAGGACAAAAAAAAAAAAAATCAAACGAACATGATTGAAAATAATGATGAAATAGACAATTTGTGTGTCATGCTTTCTAAATGCAACCTAGTCGGAAATCCTAGAGAATGGTGGATTGATTCTGGGGCAACTCATCATGTTTGTGCTAACAAGGAGTTGTTTACTTCTTATGCTCCCGCTGGATCCGACGTGACAGTTTTTCTGGCAAATTCCGCTACTGCAAAAATTGAAGGAACGGGTAAGATAGCTTTGAAGATGACTTTTGGCAAGATTGTGACTCTAATCGTGTCCTTCATGTTCCTGAAATACGGAAGAATTTGGTCTCGACATCACTTCAAGTCAAGAATGGCTTTAAGTGTGTTTTTGTTTCCGACAAGATTGTAGTTAGTAAGAATGAAAAGTACGTAGGAAAAGGTTGTCTTACTGAGGGCCTTTTCAAACTCAATTTAATTGCCATTGATATGAATAAATTTTTAACTTCTTACTTGCTTGAGTCAAATAATTTATGGAATGAACGTCTAGGTCACGTCAACTTTAAAACTTTACGAAAAATAATTAATTTGGAAGTATTACTAAGTTTGAATGCAATAACTAGAAATGTCAAATATGTGTGGAATTAAAGTATGTTAAACATCCTTATGAATCAGTTGAAAGGAATTCAAATCCTTTAGACTTAATTCACACAGATTCAGCGATGGAAAAAAGTATTTCATGACTTTTATTGACGACAGTACAAGATATTGCTATATTTACTTAATTAATAGTAACGATGAAGCAATTGATGCATTCAAGCAATACAAAAATAAATTTGAAACGTAACTAAACAAAATGATTAAAATGATAAGAAGTGATAGGGATGACGAATATGAATCTCATTTTGAAGAAATATGTTTGGAATATGACATTATTCACCAAACAACTGCCCCTTACTCACCGCAATCTAATGAAATTGCGGAATGAAAGAATCGAACATTAAAGGAGATGATGAATGCCTTGTTAATAAGTTCTGGTTTACCTCAAAACTTGTGGGGGGGGGGGGGGGGGGAACCTATTCTTACAGCTTACCTAATACTCAATCGAGTTCCCAATCCATTCCATACGAAAAATAAAAAGGAAAGAAAGTCAACTTAAAATATTTTAAAGTGTTAGGGTATTTGGCTAAAGTGCAAGTACCTAAACCCAAAAGGGTAGAGATTGGACCAAAAACTGTTGATTGCGTTTTCATAGGATATGCAATAAATAATAAGACATATCGTTTTCTGGTTCATAAATCAGAAAATTCCGACATTCATATTAATACGGTAATCGAATCAAATAATGCTGAATTTTTTGAGAATATTTATCCGTATAAAAAGGAATATGAGTTGTCTAGTAAAATATCTAAGCGACCTTGGGAAGAAGCAAATGAAATTACCTTTAATGAAGAAAATCCAAGATGTAGTAAATGTCAAAGGACAACTACTTTCTTTGGACCAGATTTTCTGACATTTTTGTTGGACAATAAGCCTCAAACGTTCAAAGAAGTGATGTCTTCCTCAGAAGCAAAATATTAGGAAGAGGCAGTCAATAGTGAGATACAATCCATATTAAGTAATCATACTTGGAAATTGGTTGATCTTCCTCCAGGAAATAAACCTTTAGGTTCTAAGTGGATTTTTAAAGAAAAATAAAAGTTGATGGTATTATTAATAAATATAAGGCAAGATTAGTTGTTAAAGGTTTTAGACAACGAGAAGGTCTTGGTTACTTTGACACATACTCGTCAGTTACGAGGATTACATCTATTCGGACGTTAATAGCGTTAACCGCCGTGTATGGCCTTCAAATCCATTAGATGAATGTGAAGAAAGCCTTCTTGAATGGAGATTTGGAAGAAGAAATTTATAAGGAACAACCTGAAGGGTTCGTAGTTCCCGAAAAAGAAAACAAGGTGTATCGACTTGTTAAGTGACTTTAGGACTAAAATAAGCACCAAAATAATGGCATGCGAAATTTGACCAAATAATGTTGTCAAATGGTTTCAAGATCAATGAGTGTGACAAATGTGTTTACGTTAAGAATATTCCGAATTATATAGTCATTGTTTGTTTATATGTGGATGATATGTTGATAATGAGTAACGACATTGCTAACATAAAGGCTACTGAGCGCATGCTTACTAGTAAGTTTGATATGAAGACTTAGGAGTGGTCAATTTAATCTTGGGAATTAAGATCCTTCAGACTCCTCAAGGTCTAGCCTTGTCTCAATCTCATTATATTAAAATGATATTTGAAAAGTTCAAATATTTGGACTTTAAAGTTGCGAGAACGCCAATTAATATAAACCATACTCTTGTAAAGAATAAAGGTCAAAGCTGTCTCAATGGAATATGCTCGAGTGTTAGGAAGTTTGATGTACATTATGAATTATACACGATCTGATATAGCTTGTGCGATAAGTAAGCTTAGTCGATATAAGTAATCCCAACCAATCTTATTGGATAGCAATTAAACGAGTTTTGAGATATTTGAAATATACCCAAGACTATGCATTGCATTACAATAATTATCTCGCAGTTATTTAGAGATATAGTGATGCAAATTGGATGACCAAATCAACATAATCAAAATCCACAAGTGGATACATTTTTACCATTGGTGGAGGAGCAGTATCTTGGAAGTCGTCCAAACAGACATGCATCGCCCGCTCTATAATGGAGTCTGAGTTTATAGCTTTAGACAAGGCCGGTGAAAAAGCTGAATGGCTCTAGAATTTCTTGAAAGATATTCCTTTTTGGCCCAAATCTTTGGCATCTATATGCATACATTGCGACAGTCAAACGACAATAGGAAGGGCTGCGAGTGTTATGTATAACGGAAAATCCCGTCACATACGACAAGACATAATACCGTTAGATAATTACTCTCTAGTGGAATTATCGCAGTGGACTATGTAAAGTCAAAAGATAATGTATCGGATCCGCTTATAAAAGGCCTAACTAGAGAGGCAGTTGAGAAGTCAACAAAGGGAATGAGACTATTGCCGAGGAAAGTCACTATGGCGGTAACTCTACTTAGAAGACTGGAGATCCTAAGATCTAGGTTCAAGAAGATCAAACAAAGTCATTAGTGACGATTCAACATTATCAAATAAACTTTTGGTCCATTCTCATGATGAAGAAAATGTTCAGTAACAAGAATAAAGTGTTAAGGCTTTTTAATGATTTCTAAGTTTGATACATATCAAATAGTGTATCTACGGATAACACATTTAGGAATCACCTATATAAGTGTGAAGTGTAAGATGCTTCAAGGAGAATTTTGTAAGGCCAGTTCTCTACACACTTATGAAACCAAGCAGAACGAACATAATAATGAGAACCAAAGACGGTTAAGGGTTGATTGTGTGACGTATGACTGTCTAGGAATATACCAAAGTTTGATGGTTCAAAGATATCAAATGTACTGATTGATCGAGTATATTCGACATATGTTCATTGCGGAAAGTTCAAATGGAAACCTACTTATCCAGATGCGATTAATCCTTACTTGCGAATCATACAGTTTTTCATGCATATTTTTCCAGATAGCCATTCCTCATTTATGTGGGGGATTGTTGGGTTTTATTAATTAAAATAAAAGCGGTGTGAATGGAAAAGGATAGGAAAAGAAATAGAGGGAAATGAAAATTTTAATTAGTCTCTTTTAACAAAGGAACTTTGTCCCTCATTGGATAGGAAGAGGAAAATTCTTGTGCTTATATATGGAAGCACTTCTTTTAGCTTTTAAAGAGTTGAGAAGAGAACAAGCATAGCACCGTCGTCGTCGTTGCTCAGCTCAGCTTCGTTTTCGGGATTTGAATTTGGCCAACTGATATGATTGATTGATAATTTTTTAGACCAAATTTATTTTCCAAAAAATATTAAATTCGCAACATTATTTCCAATGTCAAGTTCGCGATCTAACATTCCGTTTAATTGAAATTCAAATAATTTCTGGCAAATAGATACCTCATCAAACGAACAGGCACATTTGCACCTGTTGGGACTCAACTTTGTTGGTGATAAATAGAGAGGCTCAACCTCATTTTTCACCACCGAATCTGAAAAACTCTCCCCTCTTCTGCATTCTGCATTGATTTTCAAAGCAAAATGTAAGCATTTTTTGTGATTTGCTCTGCCATTTGAGTTCACTGAAGTAGTTATTCCATTCTATCCTGGGATGAATTAATCTGAAACCTTGGAAAACTATGAGGGGATTAAATTCTTTAAGGACACACAAGAAACTTGTGGGCTCGAATTTTCTGTTTTTATTTTCTTAAACTAACGTCTTCTGATTTTCTGATTTTTGAATAAAGTTTGATTGGCTTAATTGTTTTGATACATATTTTCTTCATGAACTCATTTTTCTCCAATTGGAGGAAAATGACTTCCTTATAAAAAGAGGAAAAATATTGTCTAAAACTCTTTTTCAACCTTCCTCACCTTATCCTCCATCCCACCCCAACCTCGGCCCTAGACTCCGAACTACCACCCTCCCCCGCTATTACTCATTTCGTCTTCCATAATTTTTACCTAAATTATATATTTTTAAAAAAATATTTTCTGCTATCTAACCTAACACCAAAAAATAAATAAAAAATTACTTAGTTTCCAAAAAAATATTTTCCTTTCGTATCAAACAGCCCGTTAAGTTACATCAATTGTATATAGACGATTGTTTTATGCTGTTTTTGAATGTAAGATAAATCCAAACACAGATACTTCTTTATGTAAGATTTCAGATAGCATTGAAGGAACTCGAGTTTTACTTCCTTACCAAATGAGAGAAATGACTCGTTATCCTTAGCTTTTCCTTCTTATAACCACAACTAAACAGTAAACATGGTTTATTCCTCTGGGAGTGGATCCATCTTAACCCAAGCAGTGTCACGTGACATTGTTTGATTAATTTTTTTTATTAAATATATATATATATATATAAAATTAAAATTCAAAAGAAAAATAAAAGTTAAATTCTATAAGGTGACACCACTTTAGAAGAGGTGCTGGGCGGCTCATTTGGTCAAGATTTTCAGCCTCCTAAGGGAGGTCACAAGTTTGACGCTCTCTAGCTTCATTTTTTGTTTTAATATTTTTGAGCCTCATCTACAAATAAAAAACATATTGGGGTTGGAACCATTGGCCTCTTAAGTATTAACATAATACTAAAACAATGGATTAGAAATCATATTTGCATATTTTATACAACAATAACTTTTGAGTCTCACCTACAAATAAAAAGCATGCTCAGTTGGTAAAGTACCTCCACCTATCTCTGTTAGGTCTTGAGTTTGAGTCACACTGGAGAGGAAGTATGAAAACACTATATATCCTCCTAATTTGGGAGGAAATTTTGGAGGAAAAAAAAGAAAAAAAAGGTCACATTTGCTTATCTTAAGCATCGATAAATTATTTGACTTTCGTTGTAAGTTTCTCTCTCTTTTTGCTTTCATTCTCTTTCTCAATATTGAAATTAATTAAAAACGATTTGCGAAATTGAAAGAATGATGAGTTTTTTGTAATTGTCTAGTGTTTATATTAAAAAAAGTATTTAGTATTATTTCTTATGAGGTTGTTTTGAATGCATTTACAAAAAATAAAAACTCATATATAATAATATTCTTGAGTTATGTTCTATTAATATGATTTCAACTATATTTTTTAATATAATATTATCATAGTGAATTATTATTTGTTCACTGTTTAAAATCGTGAGCTTATAAAAATTCTGCATATGCTACACTCCGTGTTTATCTCCTTAACGAAGGAAAGAAGAAAATGACTTTTATCCCTCCGCGTTTAGTTCTAACCCTCTCAAATACTTCCTAGCTCTTTGGATCCCAGCCAAAAACTGTGTTACTACATACCAAAACAGATGCTTATTTAGTTGAATTTATTTATAATTTATGGATACGATACAATAGTTTGGCAATAACTATATATTATGAAAAGACACATCAAAGAGATCGAATATGTTACAGCTTGCTCATGTAGTGGTAAACTGTTATAGAATAGTCATGGAAAACTCATATTTCAATACTTTATACTTATCTTTTTGGAAAATAAGAACTTAATTTATATATACTTATTATGTGTCTAGACTTGGGATTAGAGGATAAAAATTATTTTGGAGTAGAAACTAGATTAAAAGTGGTTGCATCTAAATATTCCGATTCAAATGTAATATATTAACGACATGAACTTTCCATTCATCTTTACGGTGGGAGGGGACCTGTCTTTTGTGCTTGTTTGATTCTAGCAGTCCTAGTCAACTGGCTAGCTTATACTATAAGCCTTATAGTATCATGTCAAATGATTAATTTGTAAGAAATACACGTCTCTTTAATGAGATTTTTGTGGCTCATATATTATGGTGATTAATTTAATTATCTTGTCGTTTAAGTAATTACTTTATCAGATAATATTTTATAGTTATACATATCTAGAAGTTTATTTGATGGAAGGAAACTATTAATTATGAATCTCTAGGACAATCGTATTTATGAAGAAGTTTCTAGGGTTAAAGGTTTTGCCTAATAATTCCTAGTCTACCTATGTGACTCCATCAGTCTTGTATACTATGTAGACACATGCTAGAAGGCTCCCTAGGTTTACTGGCATAGTTTTCAAAGGTAATCCCTATATCATTTGAACAACTATGGTTGAAGGTATGTTCCTGTTAATATTCCGTTGTGTAAGCTCTGTGTATATATTTAGGGTGTGTTTGGTATAACGGAAAATATTTTCCGTGAAGAATATTTTCCAAAAAAATATTTTCTTGGAACAAGTAGTAATCTTACTCATTTTCGATGTTTGGTACGCAAATTAAGAAAATAAATTCTCAAGATTATTCTTAAACAATTTAGATACAATAAACATAAAGCCATAAACTTTCGAACCAACAATCTTCCTAACCCATTAATTTGATAAACTTGTCAACTGCTAAACTTTTGAACCCGCAAACTTTTGAACCCGTAAACTTTATAATTTCTAAACCCACAAACTTTCAAACACATAAACCTCTGAACTCATAACTTTGGAACTCGCAAAATTTTGAACCTGTAAACCGGAAAAATGAAAAAACCAGCACTAAAAAAATTTAAAAAAAATTTTGTGCACGCGGTGGGGGGGG
>MCJB01000669.1:179469-204941 GCA_002018475.1 Nicotiana obtusifolia | reverse complement strand
TATATATATATATATATATATATATATATATATATATATATATATATATATAGATATTGAAGTTACAAAAAAGTATAAATTAAATGGGAGAACAAATAAAGAATAAGCGGAAAACAAAAAAACAATTTATGCAGAGACTTCTTTACAAAGTGGTGATCATACGCACGGGTGGCCCTTCCCTAAAGCAAGTAAAACAACTGCTTTAAGTCCCATATTTATAGGGGACCTATTTTTGCTACACCTAATAGGCTATATATAAGTTATAAAAAAGATTTGTTAAGCAAAAATATTTGATTTCTTTCTTTAACAATATAGAGAAGAAGGATTTGCAATTGCTATGATTTTTGCCAAAAAAATCGCATTTAAAATGAATATCGAATCTGAAATTCGTAAGAAATGTGTGAATATATATGAAGAAACAGATAATGAAATTTTAAAATCTCTCAAAGATTCATTTAGACTTTAGAGTTGATTACTTTTTATACCTAGTAGACAAGCCTATTTTTTCACTTCAAAATAGATTTGAACAATTCGAAGCATATGACAATATTTTTGATTTTTTATTTAGCGGTAAAAAATTGAGATCACTAGGTGATAAAAATTTTAAAAAATATTGCCTTAATCTTGAATGTTCCTTAAAGCATAATAATCAATACGATATTGATGATTTAGATTTATTTTCTGAATTAAAAATATTAAGAAAAAAAGGACAATTAGAAGATAACAATTTAATTAATATACTCAATCAAACAAAACATTTTGATTCTTGCCTATATTAATTTTATTTTTTTTGGAAAATTCCCAGGGAAACCAGAGCCGCTACCCTTCGGATGCACACTGGGTGACCTGCTCACTGTGTAATAGCTCACTGAGTAACCTGCTCACTGTGTAATAGCTCACTGGATATCCTGCTCACTGTGCAATAGCACGCAAACCACACAGGAAATGTAAACTGCACTACAAAAGCTCGATGCGACGAGCTCTGATTGAGGAGGTTGCTGGTGAGGGGAATGGATCCTAGGTACTCTCCCATGTAGGAAATCACTTACCCAACCAACTCAGCCAACCCTTGCGGGCTCCAAATGCCTATAGTGCTTATAGAATAATGTTAATAACTCATGTTACTGTTGTTTCAGTGCAAAGAAGTTTTTTAAAATTAAAATTGATAAAATCTTACTTAAGATCAACAATGTATCAAGAGAGGTTAAATGGATTAGCTATATTGTCAATTGAGAAAGACTTATTAGGAGAAGTTGAGTATAAGAAAATTATTAATAACTTTGCATCTAAAAAAAGCTAGAAAGATAAAATTCAAATAAAAAATAATAATTTTTCTTTTTTAAAAATAGACCTCTTATAAAATTTGATTTTAGGCCACAAAATTCGTCTAAGTGCCCTGATCATAAGTATAACTTGTACAAATTTTTTTATTTTTCAAGTCGATCCAACCACTAATAATAACACCCAATTAAAATGTACGAAATCATCGTGTAAGTAAAGTAATATCACAGCAAAAAGTCTTTTGGAAAAAAAAAATTCCCCTTATTTTCTTTTGCTCCGTTGATGCAAAAATCAATTTACTTTTACAGTAAGAGTACGACTTGCCGAAAGCAATCAAGAATACTCGAAAAAGTGGACCATTTTTGTTTTCCTTTCCCAACTTGAAGCAAATGGAGCAACACCGCAGTACTGTACAAAGCCAAAAGCATCAGTTTGTCTTACACACACGTTGAGATAATATTCTGTGTACTCTTTCCAATATGAAGTATATATACTACATAGTAGTGCAGATTTTGGAATAAGTTCCCAAAATTAATGCCACTGGCAAAGTTGATTAGTGGACTAATTAACCTAACGCCAACAAAGTTGACTAGAGGTAATCCGGGGTTTAGTGGGGTTTTGCATAAGCATGGGCTAACGTGGGCATAGCCTTAAGCTTTAGTGATGCATTTTAAAGATGTGTGGACTTATGTTCGAATTGAACATAAATATACTAGTGAGCTGAGCTGTTATAATAACTTTTGTGAAAATGCGTTGTGAATAGTTATAATAGAGTGATAGTGGAATCAGATTCATTACTCTCGGTGAAAATATTGACAAAGCAATGGGATGCTACTTTGCAGGAATTATCTCTGGTGCTTGATATATGGAATATGGTCAACAATTAGAAATTTCATTTATTTACATCTATATATAGAGGGGAATACATTGGCGTACTATTGGCCGATTGAGACTAAGGCTTGACTAAGGAATTTTTTTTTTTTCTCATGAGTCAAACATGTAGAATTAATATGTTTTTATTTTATGAGTGACACTGAGATTTGAACTTCTATCTTTCTAATATCATATTGAAGTATATTACTATATCACTTAAAAGTTTAAACTTTAAGAGAGAACACACTTATGTCTTCACATTCTCAATTAATGAAGACTAGTCAAGTAACCCTTGTAAACGATTGGAATAAGAAGTGAGGACGGGTTTGTTTTAAGCTTGGCTTAGATGTGAGGATTTTTTGTTTTATATTTTCTCTCCTTTCATATCCTAATTACCTAGTATTAGAGGAGATGCAATGTGTGGTTAATATTAACGGAAACTAATTATATATAGCAATTGTTATCTTGCTTGTTTGAACGAATTAAAATATAGTTGTTTCAATAAAATTGCATTTGTCATTTTACTTCTCACCATAATGTACCAAAGAACCAAAAATTTATGAAACTAAAGAAAACAAATCATGTGGTCAGCGAAGAACAATTGTATGAAACAAAAACATTATAACTATATATTTGTGATACAAACATCTTGAATAATAAGATTTAGAATAAATAATGATATATAATAAATTAAGATAAAATATATTTAATATTTTCGTAAATTATATATTGTTCACTTTATTGTTAGGTTTCTATACATGTTTAGTAGTGATAAACCTTAAAATATTTTAAAGTTTCATAAATATTCAATCCAAATAATTACTATACATTTAATTTTTATTTCAATTCTTGGATTTAGGACACATTAATTAATACAATTTACAGAAACGGATCATCATATATATGGCTTTCATAAAAATTCTCGTAGAACTGATAATGAAGTTTTTATTCGTACATGTCAGATCATGAATTAGTAATTGCTTCCAATTAAAGCTATAATATTGCTTAAAGAGCCTAACTTAGCTAATTTAAGAGATAATTGAGCGTGTCATAAGATAAGCATCTACGTCTATTCATACCCATTTCAATTTCATCCATTTAACAATTAGAAGTTTCATAAGAAATAAAAAAAATTCTATTTATGGTCAAGTCAATAAAGTCATGAAATTCTTCATTGTTTTTATTTATTTGAAGAAAATGGATTTATCTGAACCAATACAAAATTTTTCTTTTGTTCTAGGATCGAATTTATATTAGGGGTTCAAGGAGTGATATTACTTCCCTGTCCAATTTATTCAGCCCTTTTCTGGTAGAACAACAGATATGGAGAGAAACCCCGCCAAGCACCTCCACCGTCCGTTTGCAATCCCTATCTAACGCTTGCACTTCTCCTTGATACTGCAATTGATGTCGCAACTACAATTTTTTCCACACAATAGATTGTTGGCTCTACATCCAACCGGACCCCTTAGTGCATCTAAAATTCCCCGATATTGGTCTTAGGCACCCTTATAAAAAGGCACATGTGTCAAGGACATCTCTATAAAATTAGGAAGTTTCATTTCGTGAACTATGCATTTATACATGGACCATGTGATGATCCTAAAAAGTAGTATAAAAACAAGGATTCATGGAAGAAAATGTACCTTGGAATAGAAAACTTAGGGCCGCTAGCAAAATGTATAAATGGAGTTTGTTTTAAAGTGCGTCTATTTATTTTGGTTGCTCAATTATGATGCCAACCCTATGATATTCCAACTAGTCTATCATGGTTTTCTTGGTGCATCCAAAGTGCTAACGAAGGTAGTGCCTATTTATCAAAGTCGAATAACATAAGACTTATATTCAAAAGAATGTTCAATTAATGTGGTATTTCTCTATGTAACAGAGTCAATCATGATATTTTTGAACTTCTTAATAACAGCAATAACAGCTCAAAGGATCTTCCTCAAATATAACCACTTCATTTCACCCAATTACAGACCAAGTTGCCTTTTGATCAAAGCCGGTTATAGATTATTTTATTTTTCCCCGTTTACTTTTTTCTAAATAAAGTGAATATTAAAGTGCTATTATTGCATTACCTATATAATATGGGTACTGCTTGTTTTCATGTAGGAATTAGGATTTTTTATTTAATATTTTTTTTTAATTATGTGAAGGGAAGGATTCTCCGTTCATATCCTAATTCCTACAAATGATGTCGATCCTTCACCCTAAAAAAAAGGGTTTCTGAGAAGAAAACTATCCAAAAGTAATAATATAATGTTAGTAATAACTTCTTTCAATTGAGGAAACAAACGGTAATACATTCTTTGAACTAGGGCAAATACACCACACTTTCGCAGACAAACTATCTAATAAGAGATCACTAATGAAGATCAAATAACATTACACATAATCACAACCACTTACATATAACATTTGTAGACAACAACTTCGTCGACCAAGAAAATGATCTTAATTATTTCTTTGTTCCTAGTTAATAATATTCATTAATGGCAAACTTTGAAATGTTTTTTTATTTTTTTAATTTTAATTAGGCATGTAAGGCTTGAGGAGTTGAATGAGAGAGCCTTTAAGGTGGAGTGACATGACTTCATTGGTAGAACCAACCAATTTTCCCCCAATGAAAACTGCCGGCACAGAAGCATTGCAACCCATCCTTAGTAATGCCTTTTCCATTTCCTTTCCCTCGGGGTCATGATCTATTTCATGAACATATGGACTTACTCCAAGCTGATCTTGGAACAAGATTGTCACTGCATAGCACAAGCAACATGTACTCTTGCTGAAGATTACTACTCCGTGTTCTGTTGCCAATCTTCGTACTTTGTCCATTGATGACTCGAACTCTCAACCTGATATGATCGTACGTTAAGGAGTACAAGAAGCAACTAGCTAGCCAGAAGGAGCTGGAGAAATAAAAGGGTTTATTTATTTTCCGAACTCAGAGCTAGCTCGTTGCTTGAAATGGGGGTGATTATGGTGTGTCTATTTATAAATAAAGAAAAGATACGGTAATAAGCCTAGACCAGAAAAAGAACATTCAAAAGATTGTGAGTTTTATTTAGATGCTCTCAAAAACTGGACTGCAATTGAGCAAAAGTAACTTTTTGAAAAATTGATACTACAACTTCGTTCCACAAAATGAGCAAGTTGAACGGTACATATATTCTATGTGGTCATGCACGTTTTTCGAATAAAATATGTGGTGGGGACAAAGTCAACTCTTATTTGAATAAAGTTTATTAATTTATTATAAGTTTGCAAGTGATCCATGTTTACGTGTGAGTGTGATTCTTTTGTTTAACAAACACGCGAGTATAATATCATTGATGAATGATGGTGAAATTTGAATTTTGCGCCAATGTGTGCTCTAATACTATATTAAATTGTATAACACTTCATCTAACTATTAGATAGAGATCTAATACGAATTATTGGTTTATTCTAGATCTCAACTAAGTCAATAAACTAAATGATTATGGTTTGCATTATAAGTGATTAGTGTATATAAGTTAAGCTACATTTTAACACAACGTGTGGACGAACTACTCGCCATTATCAAGAATGTTTATGAAGATACCGCAAAGACGGTCAATATATCCTTAGATTCTGCACCATATATCTCTGATGATTATATTCTGTGCTAGATAGACGAAAGATCATGAACGGAAAAGCTGTCCGTTGCTTTGATTCTTCGTGTCGTGCTCACATGCACCAACTTGTGCAAAGCTTTCTCCATCGTACTTAGATCATTCCTAATTTTTTATCTTGTCCTCTAGTATGTTAATATCACCCAAAAGCAATAAATATTTAAATTTCTTTTTTTTTTTTTACAATTACAAAGAAAACTTCATACTCCTTCATAGCAGCAAGTTCAAAGTTCAAATTGCAAATTAGTCATCCTTTTTGTTCCTCCATGTAAAGAACTTTATTCTTTTTGACTCAAGTTACTTGTGCTTGTAAGTAGCTTATAATAGATTATTTTGACTAACTTTTTGTGGGATGGATATATATATATATATATATATATATATATATATATATTTCACATATTTATAGTTTTCTTTAATTTTTATGCAATTTTACTTGTTCATAAATATTTATTGTAATTATATTAATTTATAAAATATTAAAAATTAAATACACATGGGGCTTACGCCTCGCTGAGGCATATGAAAAACGTCTCGCCTTACGCTCACGTCTTTTAAAACACTGGATGTAATTAGAGTTCACTTATTAATTAGCGGTCTTTACACAATAGCTGGTCGAATTTACTGTTTACTTTTTCTGGTAAGTATATATAAATTATACAATGATTATACACGATTGTACACATATTATATATCAACAATATATATATATTATATATTCACCGACTATTTTAAGCTTAAACGTTTAGATAAACAACTATTTAAGTTAATTTTTCTTTTAATTAAGGTGATTTATACAATATGGAATTGGACATCTATAACACTGAATAGTGTAGGCCTTAACTCAGCCCATAATATGACACTAGAGTCATGCTAATTTACTTGATTAGGGTTAAGTTATCCTGGTACATCTTCGTTTTTAGCTGGGTTCTCTCAATAGTCATCTGAATTTATGAAGTATAATAAGTATATATTCCTCAATCTACCCATTGAGAGTTCTAGGTTGTGAATTGGAATACACAGATGCAAGTTGATTCAACAACAATCATTTTTTTTGGAATTCAACTTAATTTATTGATCATTACATATAATTTCTAAACCGGATACTTAAAATATTAAATGTACTTCTTATGGTCTTGCTTCTCTTACAAAAAATAATATTTGAACTATCTTTGCCGCTATGAACTACAGATGGATAAAAAGGATAATATATATACACAAAAATTATTTTGCCCTATTTGAGGAAATACGATTTTCTAATGAATGGGATTCAATGGAATTCTTTTCCCTGCCACAACGCAGAGAAAGTCTCAAGTTTAGAATACTGTGGACACACTTGCGCGTCCTTCACAAAATTTCCAAATTCAGCAGATAAGAATCCACAAGAATCAAATATTTTCAACGTATGTCTTGTTGGTATCCAGATTGGTGCAATCAATAGTTTATATGTTAATTCTTTATCTCAGACTAAGCTTATGACTGCCTTGAAAAGAATAAAAGCCTATAGTAGCATTGAGTGCAAGCATGTTAGCCAATCTATCGCATGTACAGATCTCGATCTTACAATGAAGTTCTTTGAATGATGTAAATGGAAATATATATATTTAAGAGTGTCATGACTCATGAGCTACTAGCTACTCATTAACTCAGCATCAAAAATTAGTTTTGAATTGGATATAAACCTTCCAAATTATTTCTGTGTCCATGGTTAAACTCACTCTGTTATCACGAGTGCTCCTAAATATCCAGAAGACCATATTCTTCATCCAAGTGTATCTGTTATCAGCTAGGAAATTTGAAAGAATAGATGCAGCCACAAATTTGAAGGAACTGCTCTGTCAACACATATATAGAATCATTAAACAAGTTATTTGTTGATTACTCTGATTTTAAAATTGCAAGGTTTTCATCACTGAAAGACGATGTGAGAAGGTGGAAGGAGCTAAACTACAGCTTGACCTCAAATAAATGATATTTCTCCGTTTCAATTTATGATTGGGCACGGAGTTTAATACAAGAGAGAAGACTTTTGAACTTGCAGTGTAAAATGAGGCACATATATTTTGTTTAGCTATAAATTATTGCCTAAAGGTAAATTGCTTCCAAATAAGGAGAGTGGTCATTTTTTTTGACATGAACTAAAAAGGAAATGAGTTCACATAAATTAAAACGGATAGAGTAGAAGAATAAATCTAAATAGCTGAAGATCCAATTAATAAAATTAAAAATGACCGAATATATAATATATGTATAGTTCATATATATTATATATATAATCATATATAATATATATATAATTTATTTATACCGACTAGAAAAAGCTAAAATCATTCTGACCAGCTAATTGAGTAAAGATTCCAATAATAAGATAGAACAAAACCAATAAAGTATGCCGTGAAGCTCAACACTTACGGATGCTGCAAAGGCAATCCAGGTGAGGCAGCAGGAGGTATGCTTAGAGATAAAATGGTAACATGATCATGACTTTCTACTCTGTTTTTTGGGACTTACGGTAACAATAAAGCTGAAAGTATGGCACCTTTACGGGGCTACAGTGGTGTATTGACAATTGATACAAAAACTTAGATGGTGGAAAGTGATTCCTTATTACTAGCATGTTTGGCGGTACTTACGAAATCAACTTATTTTAAAAAGTACTTTTAAAAAATATATTTGTAAAAATTAATTTGTGTTTGACTAATCAAGTTGAAAGGTATTTTTGAGCAATAAGGGAGGCAAATGAGTTGTTTGCGCTGTATTTGGACTGGTCAAGATAGACTGATTCATTAAAGAAAATTTTAAATCTTATAGCTAACTATTACACCCTAATTTATTATAAACCAAAACATTTTCAAAATATTATTACTTATAGAAACCTTTCATATTTTGTAGCAAAATACACATTTATTATGTATAGTACCGTTAAGGCGTGAAATATGCCAGTTACGTTCTGTCTCTTCCTCCTTCTGTTAGCACACAATTTCTCTCTCTCTCTCTCTCTCTCTCTCTCTCTCTCTCTCTCTCTCTCTCTCTCTCTCTCTCTCTCTCTCTCTCTCTCTCTCTCTCTCTCTCTCTCTCTCTCTCTCTCTCTCTCTCTCTCTCTCTCTCTCTCTCTCTCTGCGAGATCTTCTAATCAAATTCAATCGCAAATTTCTCTCCATGAATCCAACACGATTTTACTCCTAAAAATCAATGGTTCCTCATAAATTGGTAAAGTTTTGGGTAGTTGTTCTTACTTCTTTGCCATTCTTCTTTTTCTCTTTACTCTGTTATCACAAGAAACTTCAAGTTTGGACATTAATGGCTGATTTAATAACTTCCAAGAGGGTTACACGAGGTATATCCACTAAAGTCCTCAAATTTGATGGGTCATCATTTGATTTGCGCATCATTCAAGCGGAGGCGGTATTTGCAGGTTCTACAGCAACCATGGAAGCCAAGAGGCGAACCAAACTAAGCAATGACCCTATGAAACAAGTTGTAGATGCGAAATTTTTGAAAAGAGCCATAGTTGCTGATGTATCTAATGTTTCGGTACAAAACATAAATGTGTAAAAGAGAAGAAAAATTAGCGATGTTGCATCTATCATCAAGGAAAAACAGGTTGCTAAAGGAAGTAGCTCGAAAACACGGAAGGAGAAGGAGATATATAATTTTTTTTATTTTTATTTTTGCATACATGTAATATTGTGTATTTCATAATCTGTCTTTTTTAGATATACAGAAACTCAATTTTTTTTTGATTTTTTATACATTATACATTTAGATATATCTGGATGTTTGTCCTCATACACTGAATTTAGTTCGTACAGGTTTTGTTTTTGTTGTGTATATAGTTGTATTTTATCTGTATTTGTATTTGAAAAACAACTATTATGAATACACTAACAGTACTGTATCAATTTTCTCATTATTCAAGCTTGTATCTTCTATTACTGTATTTTGATAACTATGTAAATAACGTATTCAAATATACTTGTATTTATCTGTATGTGAAGTCAAAAACTGCCTATTTTGAATACACTAAAAGTATTGTAACTACCTAGGTGTATTATTTGTATTTCAAGCATGTATTTACTTTTGCGGTGTTTATATGCAGGAAAAAATGTTCTTTGTTAAACACCCTCTTACTTCATCGCCACATATCTGTTCCTACACTAACACTGATATAATCTCTGACCTTAAAGAAAAGCTTAGTGTGCATCCTCTATATCTAGGTCGCTGAAAGTAGGAGGGTGGTACTTCTTGTACCTCTCAAGTCTAAGCTGCTCCTCCTTAGATGCTGCTGTCCTAACCTCAAGTTGAACTGGGACAACCGGCTGCACAGGTATAACCTTTAGGACTTGGTCAACATGGACCCGCTGCTCTGAGGTACGGGCCGTAGGAGTATGAACTCCTCCCCCAGCCTGAGATATGGCTGGTGCAAGTGGAATCAACCCCGCCTGAGCTAGAGTACCAAACATGCTCAAGAACTGTGCGAGGGTCTCTTGAAGTATAGGGGTAGCAATAGGCGCTTAGGTGCCTGCCCCAACTGGAGCTACTAGTGGCTCCTCTGTCGCAGCTCGGGCAGGTGCTCTGGCTGCACCACGTGCCACTCTTCGGCCTCTGCCCCGGCCCTGGCCTCTTGTGGCTCTAGTAGAGAGCGTAGGTGTCTGATCGTCAGATCCAGCGGTGCGTGTCCTCACTATCTATGAGAGAATAGAAAGACAATGATTCAGAATTTTGAAGTCAACAAATTCACACGATAAGGAATCAAAGAAGTGAAGTTTCCTAATAGTTCCACACCCTCTCGAAGATAAGTACAGACGTCTCCGTACCGATCCGCGAGACTATACTAATCCTGCTTATGACTCGTAACACTTATGAACTTAGAGCTCTGATACCAACTTGTCACGATCCCAATCTCCCACTGTAGGATGTCGTGATGGCACCTAGTCTCTAAGACTAGGTAAGCCTAACATACATGAAGAATTTGACAGAAATAATAATAAAACTCCCAATTACAACAGCAGCTATCATAAAAAGGACTCCACAATACAACTAAATATAACTCCTTAAATCTGGTGAGGCCGAGTCACAAGCTCTACACGAGTATACTGAAACATCCCTATATAATAAAATGAAATAGAATGATAAAGGGTGACTTCGAGGCCTGTGAACGACGGCAGATATACCTTGAAGTCTCCGATTCAACTGCTCAACTCACGAATGGCTAGGCTGGTATGAAGTACCTGGATCTGCACAAAAAGATATGCAAAAGTGTGGTATGAGTACAGATCAACGGTACACAGTAAGTATCAAGCCTGACCTCGGTAGAATAATGAGGAGGTCAGGTCAAGACACCTATTGGAATAAATAAACAAACTGAACAGGTATAATACAATATAATAATTTGGAATGATACAATGAAGAAATATAACAAGAATAGCTAACTGAAATTAAGACAGTAAAAACATCACGGAAGAAACACATAGTAAGAATGCCAAGGAAATGATACAGACAAATACAAGTGATGTAGATGAAAGATAGCAACACGAATCACTACTGAGGTACCGCTTCGTAGTCTCGTTTCATAATCAAAATTTCACAGTATTTCCTTGTACCATCGCGAGAGCCTTGCACTTAATTTTGAAATTCAGTTTCCCAAAATAGCTACCCGCATTTTAGCTCACCTTATCACACCGCTTGGCTTCAAGTAGTTTCCCTACTAGCAACACGCGTATCAAAGCCACCTTATCTCACCGCATGCGTATCATCCCCAATTCTTAAACCACCATATGCATATCAATATCACAACATATCACAAATTGCACTTCAAGTGCCCAAAACCACAAATTGCAAAAGAATTCAACAACAATAATATTTTCATAATAAATAGCCCATGGATCAACCACAATATGTACAAGAGACTCAATAATAGCAACCGAAAGTGAATGTCTCAACAAGAATGGTATTTCAAAAATTTACAACTTTACCTTAATGTGAATCATGACCTTTATAACTTCAACACCAGAATTCAACAATAAGAGTTTCCAAGAAGTAACGACTTCAAGTGAGGTAACTCAACAGTTAATTATTTAACAAGGAATGAGAGAACAATAACTTCAACTAAGCATGTAAAGGCAAATAACGAGATGACACAAGTATTAAATATGTCAAGTGAAGCATGTGAAGATAGACTAACAATGATGGATAATTACCATATTTAGCCCGTGTACCCACTCGTCACATTGCGTCACTGCTTTCACATACCGCAATTAACACAAAACAACACCAATCCTAAGGGGTAATTCTCTCACACAAAGTTAGGCAAGACACTTACCTCAAAACACGCTAACTCAATCCACTAGTAAGCCTTTTCTGCGATTATCCAACTCCAAATGGCTCGAATCTAGCCAAAATAACTTTATACCATAAATATATACCATAGTAAACTATTCCGAATAATAAAGTTACAATCTTTAAAGAAAATCAAAAAGTCAACCTCGGGCTCGCGTCTCGGAACCTGACTAAAACTTACAAAATTCGAACAACCATTCGATAATGAGTCAAACCATACTAAAATAACTCAATTCCAATCTCAAATCGACCTTCAAATTCTCAAAATATAGTCTATGAAGTTTTCATAATTTTTCTCAATTTTTTCAACTCAAAACACTAAATAAATGGTAAAAACAATGATGGATTCATGTATATCAATTCCTTGAAAACCCCTCTCAAAATCGCCCCAAACCGAGCTCTCTATGTCAAAAGATGAAGAATTAAAACCCTCGAATTCACCCTTTTCTGCCCAATGATCTCGCTTCTGCGAGCTGTAAGCCGCATCTGCGGAATTTCCATCGTAGGTGCGGTCCTCACTTAAGCCCCTGAAATATCACACATGCGGATCTCTAAGCGCATATGTGCTTGCGCTTCTGCATGTCCGCTTATGCGGAGGAATGACCGCACCTGCAGTCCCAACTTGCCAGCCCAACTTGCGCTTCTGCGGCTCGAAGGCCGCTTCTGAGGTGCCGCAACCTACGGCCCAAAGTTCGCATGTGTGATTGCACCAGAACCTTAATAGCTTCAGCAATCCATTAAGTTCAAAGATGATCCGATTTCAATCTGATTCATATCCGAGGAACCGGGGACCCACCCGTTCGAATATAACAACAAATTCTAAATCTCATAGCGGACCTGCTCGAGGCCTAAAATCACATCAAACAACATCGATTCTACAAATCACAACCCAATTCAAGCCTATTAAAATCATAAACATCCAACTTCCAAAACTAATGCCAATTCATACCAAACTAACTCCGATTGACCTCAAATTTTGCACATACGTCATAAATGACAAAACAGACCTATTCCAACTTCTAAAATCAGTATCCAAACCCAATATCAATAAAGTCAACTTTCGGTCAAGTTTCTCAACCTTTCAAACCTTCAACTTTCTAACTTTCGCCAATTCAAGCCGAAATGACCTATGGACCTCCAAATCAATATCTTAACACGCTCCTATGCCCACCATATGAAGCTATTGAAACTGTCAAAACTCCATTCTGAAGTCGTCTACACAAAAGTCAAACTTCGGTCAACTTTTCAAGTTAAGCTTCCAACTTTGGGACTAAGTGTCCCATTTCACTCCGAAACACACCCGAAACCAATACCAACCACCACGGAAAGTCACATAACCACAATTTAACATAGAGGGGGCAATAAATAGGGGAACGAGGTTGGAATACTCAAAACGACCGGCCAGGTCATTACATCCTCCCCCTCTTAAAACAAACGTCCGTCCTCGAACGAGTATAGAGACATACCTGAAGTGATGAAAAGATGAGGATAACGGCTACGCATATCATGCTCGGCCTCCCAAGTCGCCTCCTCGACTGGTTGACCCCTCCACTGAACCTTCAGTAAAGCGAAGCTCTTTGACCTCAACTTGCAGACCTGCCAGTCCAAGATGGCCACCGGCTCCTCAACATAAGACAAATCCTTGTCCAATTGGACTGAGCTAAAATCTAACACATGTGACGAATCACCATGATACATCCAGAGCATAGAAACATGGAACACCGAACGAACTGCAGATAGACTAGGTGGCAATGCAAGCTTGTAGGCCACCTCATGAATCCTCTCAAGAATCTCAAAAGGTCCGATATACTTAGGGCTCAACTTTCCCTGCTTCACGAACCTCATAACAGCCTTCATGGGCGAAACCCAGAGCAAGACCCGCTCTCCAACTATGAATGCAACATGACAAACCTTCCGATCTGCATAACTCTTCTATCTAGATTGGGCTGTACGAAACCGATCCTAGATCAACTTGACCTTATTCAAAGCATCTCGAACCAAATCCGTGCCTAATAACTTAGCCTCTCCCTGCTCAAACCAACAAACGGGGGAACGACACCGCCTCCCATATAGGGCCATCTAAATACTTGATTGGTAGCTGTTGTTGTAGGCAAACTCCGCCAGCGCCAAGAACTGATCCCAAAAACCCCCAAACTCTATAACACAGGCACGAAGCATATCCTTCAATATCTGAATGGTGCGCTCGGACTGCCCGTCCTTCTGGGGGTAGAATGATGTACTCAACTGAACTCGTGTGCCTAACTCATGTTGTACGACTCTCTAAAAGCGTGATGTAAACTATGTGTCCCGATCAGAGATGGTGGATACTGGCACGCCATAATGTCGGACAATCTCACGGATATAAATCTGAGCCAGCTACTCTGAAGAATAGGTAGTCACCACCTGAATAAAATGAGCCAACTTAGTCAACCTATCCACAATCACCCATACAACGTCAAATTTCTTCTGAGTTCGTGGGAGCCCAACAACGAAGTCCATGGTAACTCGCTCCCATTTCCACTCGGAATATCAAGTCTCTGAAGCAACCCAGCTGGTCTCTGGTGCTCATACTTCACCTGCTGACGATTTAGGCACCAAGCTATATATTCCACTATGTCTTTTTTCATTCTTCTCCACTAATAGTGTTGCCTCAGATCCTGATACATCTTAGCGGCTCTCGGATGAATGGAGTACCGCGAACTGTTGGCCTCCTAAAGAATTAACTCCCGTAACCCATCCACATTGGGCACACATAATCGACCCTACATCCGCAACACACCATCATCTCCGATAGACACCTCTTTGGCATCACCGTGCTATACCGTGTCCATAAGGACAAGCAAATAGGGGTTGTTGTACTGACGGTCTCTGATGCGATCATATAAAGAAGACCGAGAAACCATGCAAGCTAGAACTCGACTCGGCTCTGAAACTTCCAATCTAACAAACTGGTTGGCCAAGGCCTGAACATCCAATGCTATGGCTTCTCTGCTGCCGGTAGATATGCTAAACTGCCCAAGCTCTCCGCCTTTCGACTCAAGGCATTAGCCATCATATTGGACTTCCCAAGATGATACAGTATTGTGATATCATAGTCCTTAAGCAACTCTAACCACCTCCGCTGCTGCAAATTATGATCCTTCTATTTGAACAGATGCTGGAGATTCCTGTGGTCGGTACAGGCCTCACAAGGGACACCATACATATAGTACCTCCAAATCTTCAGGGCATGAACAATAGTTGCAAATTTAAGTCGTGGACCGGATAATTCTTCTCATGAACCTTCATCTGCCTAGACGCGTAGGCAATCACCATACCGTCTTGCATCAACATCGCCCAAGGCCAACATGTGATGCATCACAGTACATAATATAAGACCCCAAACCCGTATGCAATACCAATACTGGGCCTGTAGTCAAAGAAATCTTGAGCTTTTGAAAGCTCTCCTCACACTCCTCGAACCATCTGAAAGGACCACCCTTCTGGGTCAATATGGTAATAGGTTTAGCAATGGATGATAAACCCTCTACAAAACCAGAGGGTAGTACCCGGCCAAACCAAGAAAACTCCAGATCTCAATAGCTGAAGACGGTCTTGGCCAACTCTGCACTGCTTCAGTCTTCTTCAGATATACCTTGATCCCCTCACTCGACACCACATATCCCATAAATGCCACCGATCAAGCTAGAATTCAAACTTTGACAATTTTGCATATAATTTCTTTTCTCTCAAGCTCTGGAGCACAATCCTCAAATGCTGCTCAGATCCTCCTGGCTGCGAGTACACCAAGATGCCGTCAATAAACACAATGATGAGTGAATCAAGATATGGCTAGAATACACTGTTCATCAGGTGTATGAATGCTGCTGGGGCGTTGGTCAGCCCAAATGACATCACAAGGAACTCGTAGTGACCATGTCGTACCTAAAGGTTGTCTTCGGGATATCCGGATCCTGAATCTTCAGCTGATTATACCCTGACAACAAATCAATCTTTGAGAACACTCTAGTACCCTGTAGCTGATCAAATAAATCATTAATGCGTGGCAATGGATATATGTTCTTCACTGTAACCTTGTTCAACTGCTGATAGTCAATACACTTGTGCATAGAACCATCATTTTTCTTGACAAACATAACACGAGCAACCCAAGGTGACACACTAGACCGAATGAAACCCTTATCAAGTGTTGGAGGCTCAAGTGAGTCAACTGGTTGAAGTTTTTAATGCTCAACAAGCCAATATTATAGGTAGTAGCCAAGAAAAATGTGAAGTAGATGCAGAAATTGAGGTACTAATGGAGGAAGTCAGAGTAGAACATCAACAACCTAGCCAACTTCAATTTGAGGATGTTGATGTTGAAGACGTGAGACTAGAGTCAACCAAGGACATTGAGGATATATATTTTGTTGACTCTAGTATCATTGATGTTGAGGTTGTTAAAAGTCCTAAAGTTCATGTGTTTGAGTGCATTGGCCCTCACTCCAAACATTTTTTCACATTGTATTTGGGTGATGATATGGAATTAGAGTCATCCGAGCCAATTGAGGAGTTAAGGAATGAGGAACAAGGTGCCTGTTCATGACCCAAAACCAACCCGTCGTGATAGCGCCTATCATGGTACTAGGCAAGCCGTCTATTCAGACATTTCCAACACTTTAAATCTTGAAAGATACTAAAACAGTTTAAATAAAGGAAAAATCTCTTAAAACAGGATAGGAAATCATAACTCAATACATAAGTTCTTCTAAAAATCGGGGTGTAACTGAGTACATGAGCATGTCAATCAGCTAATGCCAAGAAGCTACCTGGATGATCTCCGAAGGTCTGGACTCTGCAAATCAGCAATCGCCGTGGCCGGAAACATCTGAATCTGCACACGAGGTGCAAGGTGTAGCGTGAGTACAACCAACTCAATAAGTAACAAATCTAATCTTTGGACTGAAAGTAGTGAAGAGTCCCATTATTACAGTTCACTTTCAACATTTAACAGCATGAGAAGTTACGGAAAATATGACGGTGATATCTCAGAAATTCATAATTTAAAAGGTAGAGGTACAAGAATTTAGACATGCTTTCAGGATTTACAACAAAACTTAACACATAACAGGGCAGATCCAGCCCAGGGCAGATCCGGCCCAAATGTAACAACTGCTAGCATTACGCCCATTATGGATGTGTAGACTCTGGAGGGGCCGATCCAGCCCAAGCGCTATAATAAGCAAAATCCTAACATGAATCAATAAACCTGCTGTAGTGTGCAGCCTGATCCCATAAATACCACTCACATTAGGCCCTCAGCCTCACTCAGTCAATAAACTCTCCAGTCTCTCAGACTCAGCAGAATCATGATAATCAACCCACAAAGGATGGTATGATATAACAAGTAAAGACAACAGAGACAGAGACATAATATGCAAGTAATAACTGTGACTGAGTACAAATTGACAAATTAAGCAATTAGTTCAGCAGCAAAGAACGACTACTGTGGGTCCCAATAGTACCATCATATAGCCTAAGTAGGGTTTCTAAGATGAGTGACAGCTCAATAGATTTAACACATGGTGAAAATACGGGTAACAACAAGATTTATCAACTATTCAGTTCCATGGAATCGGCCAAGTCACAATTCTTACGGTGCACGCCTACATGCCCGTCACTTTGCACATGCATCACCTCAAAACCAATGACATAACACAAAATTCAGGGTCTCATATCCTTAGAACCAAGTTTCGAAGTGTTACTTACCTCAAGCTGTGCAAATTCCTACTTCGACACGCCCTTGCCTCGCGAAACGGCCTCCAAATGCCTCGAATCTAGCCATAAATAGTTTGATACCATCAAAACGAGCTAAAGGAATCAATTCCATAAGAAAATACTAAGCTCTTAATCAAAAGTCAAAAAGTCACCTCAAAAGTCGGCCTCCTGGCCCACATCCCGAAATCGGGTAAAGGTCACAAAATCCGAACACCCATTCAACCACGAGTCCACCCATACCAAAGTCTCAATCAAATCCCTGAAATTCGGGTTAAGAACTTTCCTCAATTTTTCCCCAATTTTCCAACCCAAATCACTAATTAAATGATGGAATCAAAGACATAAACATGGAAGTTAACAAAAAATAAGTGAGAATCACTTACCCCAATCACCCACTAAAAATCTCTCCAAGAATCGCCTCCCACCAAGCTCCCAAAATTAAATTTTGAAAATGAGCTCAAATACTCGTTTTGAAATATTTAAGTTTTTGCCTCGGTAACCCTTCATCGCGATCGCAGGAATTCCTACGCGATCGAGAAGCAAAATCTTAAGTTGCCTAACTCAGACCCTACGTGAACGCGGACAAGACCATGCGAACACGATGCATTACCTCTCTTGACCCACGCAATTGCACCAACAGCCACGCGTTCGTGTAGAGCAGTGCGCGTGACCACCTCTTCTTCCTTTCCTCTTCGCGAATGCGGCCTAGGCCACGCGTTCGCGATTCTCTGTCTGGCCTAACCTACGCGATCACGTACTCCAGCTCGGGAACACGTAGAGAATAATCCTAGCTGCCTCAACCAATCCTTCGTGATCGCGTTCCTACTCATGCGACCACATAGGAGAAACCAGAGCTGGACACCAGAAAATCTTCAGCAACATTCCAAGTCCAAAATTTGATCCGTTAACCATCCGAAATCCACCCGAGGCCTTCGGGACCTCAACCAAACCTACCAACAAGTCCTAAAACATCATACGAACTTAGTCGATCCTTCAAATCACGTCAAATAATGCTAAAACCACGAATCACGTATCAATTCAAGCCTAATGTGATTTTGAACTTCCAACTTCTACATTCGATGTCAAAACCTATCAAATCACATCCGATTGACCCCAAATTTTGCACACAAATCACAAATGACACAACTGACCTACTCAAACTCCCAGAACCCCAATTGGAGCCCGGTAATCACAAAGTCTGCTCTCGATCAAACTACCAAATTTCCTATTTTTGCCATTTCAAACCTTATTCAACTACGGACCTCCAAATCACTATTCGGACACGCTCCTAAGTCCAAAATCACCCAACGGAGCTAACGGAACTATCAAAACTCCATTTCGGTGCCATTTACACACAAGTTAATATCAGTCAACCATTTGAACTTAAGCTTTCAACCTTGAGTCTAAGTGTGTCAGTTCATTTTGAAACCTCTCCGGACCCGAACCAACTTACCCTGTAACTCATATAACAACAATTAAGCAGCAGTAACTGGTGGAACTGGGCTACAACTCTCAAAAGACCGGCCGGGTCCTTACATCCTCTTAAACAATTGTTCGTCCTCGAACGGGTCTAGAAACGTACTTGGAGTCTCAATGCATGGATATCTGCTCGCATCTTCCGCTCGGTCTCCCAAGTAACCTCCTCAACTGGTTGACCTTTCCACTGCACCTTCATTGAAACCATGTTCTTTGACCTCAACTTTCGAACATGCCGATCCAAAATGGTCATCGGCTCCACATTATAAGTCAAATCACTATCCAACTGTACGGTGCTAAAATCCAAGACATGAGACGGATCGCCGACATACTTTCGGAGCATAGATACATGAAACACTAGATGCACACTCGACAAACTAGGTGTCAAGGCAAGCTTGTGAGCCACCTCTCCGATCCTCTGTAGCACCTCAAACGGCCCAATATATCGAGGGCTTAACTTGCTTTTCTTTCCGAACCTCATAACACCCTTCATGGGTGACACCTTGAGCAGTGTCTTCTCCCCGACCATGAAAGCCACATCACGAACCTTCCAATTAGCATAACTCTTCTGTCTAGACTGCACTGTGCGATGACGGTCCTAAATCAATTTGACCTTGTCCAAAGTATCCTGAATCAAGTCAGCACCCAGTAGAATAGCCTTCCCAACTCAAACTAACCCAATAGAGATCAACATTGTCTCCCATACAAATCCTCATACGGAGCATTCTGAATGCTCGATTGGTAGCTGTTGTTGTAGGCAAACTCCGCGAGCGGCTGAAACTGATCCCAAGGACGCCCAAAATCTATGACACAAGCATGTAGCATATCCTCAAATATCTAAATAGTGAGCTCGGACTGCCCATCTTTCTGAGGGTGAAATGTTGTACTCAACTCAACCTGTGCCCAACTCTCGCTGCACAGCCTTCTAAAACTGCAATGTAAACTGCGTGCACCGATCTGAAATGATGGACACTAGCACACCGTGAAGGCAAATAATCTCGCGGATTTAAATCTCAGCCAACCACTCTAATGAATAAGTAGTCTCAACTGGAATGAAGTGCGCGGACTTGGTTAGCTGATCCACAATCACCCAAATAGCATCGAACTTCCTCGAAGTCCATGGGAGCCCAACTATAAAAGCCATGGTGATACGCTCCCATTTTCACTCTGGAATCTCAAGCCTCTGGAGCAATCCGCCCTGTCTCTGTTGCTCATACTTCACCAACTGACAGTTAAGGCACCGAGCTACAAACCCCACTATATCCTTTTCATTCTCCTGCACCAATAATGCTACCTCAAGTCCTGGTACATCTTCGCGGCACCCGGATGAGTGGAATACCGTGAATTGTGGGCCTCCTCAAGAATCAACTCACGTAGCCGATATACATTGGGCACGCAAATCTGACCCTGTATCCTAAACACCCCACCATCCCCAATAGTAACATCCTTGGCATTGCCGTGCTGAACCCTGTCCTTAAGGACATCAAATGTGGATCATCATACTGGAGCTCTCTGATGCGGTCATATAAGAAAGATCGAGAAACCATACAAGCTAGAACCCGGTTGGGCTCCGAAACATCTAATCTCATGAACTGATTGGCCGAATCCTGAACATCAACTGCAAGTGGTCTCTCAACAACAGGAATGAATGCAAGGTTGCCCATACTAACCGCCTTTCTCCTCAAGGCATCGACCACCACATTGGACTTCCTGGGGTGATGCAGAATAATAATATCATAGTCCTTTAGCAGCTCCAACCATCTCCGCAGCCTCAAATTTAGATCCTTCTATTTGAACAAGTGTTGGAGACTCCGATTATTTGTAAATACCTGACAAGACACACCATAGAGATAGTGCCTCCAAATCTTTAATGCATGAACAATGGCAGCCAACTCCGAATCATGAACAGGGTAGTTCTTCTCATGAGGCTTCAACTGACGTGAAGCATAAAGAATTACTCTACCCTCCTGCATCAAGACACACCCAATACCAATTTGAGAAGCATCACAATACACTATATAAGATCCTGAAGCTGAAGTTAGAACTAAAACTAGAGCTCTGGTCAAGGCAGGCTTGAGCTTCTGAAAGCTCCCCTGACACTCATCCGACCACCTGAAAGGAGCACCCTTCTGGGTCAATTTGGTCAAAGGCGAAGCAATAGACGAGAAACCCTCCACGAAGTGACTATAATAACCGGCCAAGCCGAGAAAGCTCCAAATCTCCGTAGCTAAGGACAGTTTGGGCCAACTCTTAACCGCCTCTATCTTCTTCAGATCCACCTTAATCCCCTCACTAAACACCACGTGCCCCAAGAACGCCACTGAACTAAGCCAAAACTCACACTTGGAGAACTTGGCATAAAGCTTCTCCTCCCTTAGCCACTGCAACATAATCCACAAATGCTGGGCATGCACCTCCTGGCTACGAGAGTACACTAGGATATCATCAATGAATACTATGAAAAACCAGTCGAGATAAGGCTAAAATACACTATTCATCAGATGCATGAATGCTGCTGGGGCGTTGGTCAGCCCAAAAGACATCACAAAGAACTCATAATGACTATAACGTGTCCTGAATGCTGTCTTTAGAATATCCGAGTCCCGAATCTTCAGCCGGTGATACCCAGACCTCAAATCATTCTGAGAGAACACCCTCGCTCTCGGAAGCTGGTCAAATAGATCATCAATATGTGGCAATGGATTCTTGTTATTGATTGTAACTTTGTTCAACTGCCTATAGTCGATGCACATCCGCATAGTGCCATCATTCTTCTTCATAAACAGAACCGATGCGCCCCAAGGAGACATGCTAGGCCTAATAAACCCCTTATCAAGAAGCTCCTGAAGCTACTATTTCAATTCTTTCAACTCAGCTGGTGCCATAAGATAAGGAGGAATAGAAATAGGCTAAGTGCCCGGCACCAAATCAATACCAAAGTCAATATCCCTGTCGGGCGGCATACTCGACAGGTCTGCAGGAAACACATCCGAAAAATCTCGCACTACCAGAACAAAGTCAATAGTAGGAGTATCAGCACTAACTTCTCTCACAAAGGCCAAATATGATAGACATCCCTCCCCAACCATCCGTTGGGACTTCAAATAAGAAATCACTCTGCTGGGAACATAATCTAGAGAACCTCTCCACTCGATCATTGGCAAAACCAGCATCGCCAATGTCAAGATCTTAGCGTGACAATCCAGAATAGCATGACATGGAGACAACCAATCCATACCCAAGATCACGTCGAAATCAACCATTCTAAGCAATAAGAGATCAACTCTCGTCTCCAATCCCCCAATAGTCATTACACATGACCGATATACACGCCCACCACAGTAGTATCGCCAATTGGAATAGATACATGAACATATGAAACTAAGGACTCACGGGGCATATCCAGATAATGAGCAAAATACAATGATACATACGAATAAGTGGAACCGGTATCAAATAATACTGAAGCATCCCTGTGGTATACTGAGAAAATATCTTTGATCACCATGTCTGAAGCAACAGCCTCTGGCCTGGCAGGAATAGCTTAGAATCGAGCCTGACCGCCACCTGATTGGCCTTCCCTCTTGGGCGAACCCTAGCTGCCTGAGCCCCACCCCGAGCTGGCTGGGCGTGTGGTGAAGTAGCTGGTGCTGAAGTTTTGGCCTGACTCCTCTGCTAAACTGGACCTCCCGTGAAATGCGGACAAAACCTCTTCACATGACCCGACTCTCCACACTCAAAACATCCCCACTCGGAAAGTGGTCGCAAATAATGAGGCCGACCCTGAGAACCAGAATAACTACCAGAAGAACTTGGTGCAGACAAAACCCTGAACTGAAGGTGCACGAGATGAAATCTGAGCTGGGAGGGCACTGAGAGATGACTGGCCAGTCTAGCACTGTATGAACCATGGCTGGATGATGCACCACGATGAACTGGACGAGCCATCTGAGCGAGCCTATAAGGTTGATCCCTACTGTGGTGGAACTGACCCCTAGAAGAAACACCGTTGAAACCACCCAAACCACGAGGCCTCTTAGCCTCCCTCTCCTCACGCTCCTGAGTACAAACCAACTTTAGCCGCCGAGCAATGTCAACCACCTCGTCGAATGTAGCACCTGAGACACTCTCCCGAGCCATAACAAAATGGCACTGATAGTAGAGGCCATCAATGAACCTCTTAATCGTCTCCCTCTCACTAGGAACCAACCAAACTTTGTGACGAGCCAACTCTAAAAACCTCATCTAGTACTGGGTCACAGACATGCCATCCTGACGCAGCTACTCGAACTGCATACAGCTCCTCTCTGCGGGTCTGTGGCACAAACTTCTCCAAGAAGAGAACGGAGAAATCATGCCAAGTAAGGGGTGCTGCACCGACCGGCCTTCGCCTCTCATTGGCCTCCCACCATCTGAAGGCAACCCCAGTAAACTGAAAAGTAGTGAACGAGATCCCACTGGTCTTTAGAATACCGGCCGTGCGAAGAATCCGCTTGTACCTATCCAAGAAGTCCTGGCATCCGCAGATTCAGTCCCACTGAAGGATGGAGGCTGGAGCTTCCCAAATCTCTCTAGTCTCCTTTACTCATCATCAGTCATAACGAGACCCACCTGGGCCTGAGCAACTGCAACCGGCTGGGCTGGCAATACCCCTAGCGTTTGGAGTCACGGGCGGCGGGAGTCTAAGTACCTCCCCTAGCCTAAGAAATGGCTGGGGTGGTCTGAATAGAAACTGCTTGAGCAAGGGTAGTGCACACTGTCAAAATCTGAGCCAAAGCCTCCTGAAGGCCTAGAACCACAATGCGCACAACTGGTGCCTAAGCTAGCCCCACTGGCTCTAGTACCTCTGGAACCTGCTCCTAAGCTGGAGCAACTTGTGGATTTGCAGGAGCTGCTCTAGCTCCTGTATGAGCTGCACCTCTGCCCCTACCGTGGCCCCTACCTCGACCTCGGCCTCTCGTGGCCCTAGCTGGTGGTACTGGTGGTTTTCCGTCTTGTCCGGTAGCACGTGCCCTCACCATCTTTGAGAGAATATAATAACATAAGTTTAGTTACCAGAATCACCAAATCCACACGACAAGAATACAAGAATGTGAAGTTTCCTAAGGATTCGGCAGCCTCTCGAAGATAAGTACAAATGTCCCCATACTAATCTGCAAGACTCTACTAAACCTGCTCATGACTCTTGAGACCTATGTAACCTAGACTCTGATATCAACTTGTGACGATCCAAAACCAACCCATCGTGATGGCGCCTATCATGGTACTAGGCAAGCCTACTATTCAAACCTTCCAACACTTTAAATCTTGAAAGATACTAAAATAGTTTAAACAAAGGAAAATCACTCAAAATAGGATAGGAAATCATAACTCAATACATAAATTCTTCCAAAAATCAGTGTGTCACTGAGTACATGAGCATCTACAAAGGGACATAATGTGGTACATGGATTTTTTCGAGATAGTTAACCACTTTTTTAACCGTGAGAGGGAGGTCATTTAGAACCCGCTGGCTCCAGAACGGGGGGGCGGCTCCAGAGGCGCTGCCGCAGGCGCCAGCACCGACATAAATTGCCCACCCCGCTCCCGATCAAAAAGAGCATGCGAGACTTCGAAGGGACATTCACACTTTGATTCGTGAGCAACTTCACGAGAACATTGTGAAAGGGGAAAATGGCGGCTGTCCGTGCACTTTCCGGAAATGACGGAAATATAGTCCAGTGCCGCGAAGGCGATAATGTCTTACGATCTTACGATCTCCGCGGAGACGGATACGGAAACCCTCCGCGGATGGGTGGAGAATATAAGGGGGACCTTTATCTCCTAAAGCTACTCATTAGGGAATACCGGCCAAATTAGTCTGTCTGCCGCTTTCTTTCATAACAGAGCCGTTATTCCCGGCTGGCATAGAAGTCTCTCGCGCGGGCGAAGGAGATGCATTTCTGGTACTGGTGGTATTGGACAAGCTCTAAGGGAATAATCTCTTTCTTATTTCTGTATTTCTTTCCCATGACGACTAAGAACAGGCAAATTAAAAATTTCACTTCGAATTTCGGACCTCAACATCCTGCTGCTCATGGTGTTTCA
>MCJB01000669.1:130525-179449 GCA_002018475.1 Nicotiana obtusifolia | reverse complement strand
GGGGGAGGGGGGGAGCGGCTCCAGAGGCGCTGCCGCAGGCGCCAGAATGTATAAAAAGTAAAGGCTGAATAATAAACTGAAAGATAAGGGAGGAGAGTCAAGGTCTGCGGACGCCAAACAGCTACCTGGATGATCTCCGAAGGTCTGGACTCTGCAAATCAGCAACCACCGTGACCAGAAGCACCTGAATCTGCACACAAGGTGCTGGGTGTATCGTGAGTACAACCAACTCAATAAGTAACAAATCTAATCTTTGGGCTGAAATTAGTGACAAGTTCCATTATTACAGTTCACTTTCAACATTTAACAGCACGGGAAGTTACGAAAAATATGACGGTGATATCTCAGAAATTCATAATTTAACAGGTAGAGGTACAAGAATTTAGACATGCTTTCTGGATTTACAACAAAACATAACACATAACATGGCATATCCAGCCCAGGGCAGATCCAGCCGAAATACAAATAAATCAGGGCAGATCAAGCCCAAATGCAAATAAATTGGGCAGCTCCAGCCCAAATGTAATAACTGCTAGCATAGCGCCCACTGTGGATGTGCAGACTCCTGAGGGGCCGATCTAGCCCAAGCGCTATAATAAGCCAAATCCTGGCATGAATCAATAAACCTATTGCGGCGTGCAGCCCGATCCCATAAATACCACTCACAGTAGGCCTTCAACCTCACTTAGTCAATAGCTTCTCCAGTCTCTCGGACTCACCAGAATCATGATAATAAGCCCACCAAAGATGATATGATATAACAAGTAAAGACAACAAAGACTGAGACATATATACAAGTAATAACTATGACTGAGTACAAATTGACAGATTAAGCAATTAGTTCAGCAGCAAAGAACGACCACTATAGGTCCCAATAGTACCATCATATAGCCTAAGCAAGGTTTCTAACATGACTGACAGAAGCTCAATAGATCTAACACATGGGGAAAATACGGGTAACAACAAGATTTGATAACTATGCAGTTCCATGGAATCGGCCAAGTCACAATCCTTACAGTGCACGCATACATGCCCGTCACTTAGCACATGCATCACCTCAACACCAATCACACAACATGAAATTCGGAGCCTCATATCCTCAAAACCAAGTTTGGAAGTCTTACTTATCTCAAGCTCCAAATTCCTACTCCAACAAGCACATGCCTCGGAAAGTAGCTTCCAAATGTCTCTAATCTAGCCATAAACAAATCGATACAATCAACACGAGCTAATGGAATCAATCCCATAAGAAAATGCTAAGCTCTTAATCAAAAGTCAAAAAGTCAACTCAAAAGTCGGCCTCCGGGCCTTGTCTTGGAATCGGGTAAAAGTCACAAAATTCGAACAGCCAGTCAACCACGAGTCCGCCCATACTAAAATTACTCAAATCCGTTACCAAAATCTCAATCAAATCCCTAAAATTCAGCTTAAGAACTTTCCTCCATTTTCTCCCAATTGTTCTAACCCAAATCACTAATTAAATGATGAAATCAAAGACATAAATATGGAATTTGACCAAAATTAAGTAAGAATCACTTGACCTCAATCACCCACTTGAAAATCTCTCCAAGAATCGCCTCCCACCGAGCTCCCAAATCAAATTTTGAAAATGAGCTCAAACCCTCGTTTTGAAATATTTAAGTTTCTGGCCAGGTACCCCTTCATCGCGATCGAGGGAATTCCTACGCGATCGGGAAGTTAAGCTACCAAACTCAGACCCTACACGAGCATGATGCATTACCTCTCCAGAACCACGCGATTGCATCAACAGCCACGCATTCACATTGAGTAGCGTGTGGCCTAACCTAAGTGATTGTGTAGTCCAGCTCGTGAATGCATAGAGAAAAATCCTAGCTTCCTCAACCAAGCCTTTGCAATCGCGTTCCTACTCACGCGACCGCATAGGAGAATACCATAACTGGACACCCGAAAATCTTCAGCAACCTTCCAAGTCCAAAATTTGATTTGTTAACCATCCAAAATCCACCCGAGGTCCCCGGGACCTCAACCAAACCTACCAAGTCCTAAAACATCTTATTCGAGCCTTCAAATCACATCAAACAACGCTAAAACCACGAATCGCGCATCAATTCAAGCCTAATAAAATTTTTAACTTCTAACTTTTACATTCGATGCCGAAACCTATCAAATCACGTTTGATTGACCCCAAATTTTTCACACAAGTCACAAATGACACAGCAGACCTACTCAAACTCCAAAAACCCCAAACCGAGTCAGTAACCACAAAGTCCACTCTCGGTCAAACTTTCAAATTACCAATTTTCGCCATTTCAAGCCTAATTAACCTACGGACCTCCAAATTACTATCCGGACACACTCCTAAGTCCAAAATCACTCAACAGAGCTAATGAAACCATCAAAACTCCATTTTAGAGCCATTTACACACAAGTCAACATCCGGTCAATCATTTCAACTTAAGCTTTCAACCCTGAGATTAAGTGTCTCAATTCATTCTGAAACCTCTCCAGACCCGAAGCAACTACCCCGGTAAGTCACATAGCAATAATAAGCAAGGAATGAGCAGTGAATGGGGGAACGGGGCTACAACTCTCAAAACGATCGGCCGGGTCATTACAGTGCCTACATTCTGGAATTTTGTCTGAAAGTCAGGATTACACACTTCATGTAAAGGCTAAGAAGTGCAGAATACTGCTTTATTTCCTTGGGCCAGTTAGATTTGTTCCACCACCCCTGGAGCACAATCATAAGCTCTAGGTGGAGGCAAAAACTAGTTCACGTCGTGCCACGATGTTAAGTAAGTCGCATGTTGGGAGGCAACTCAACTTTACTGCTTTCTTTTATTTTTAGTTTTGTTTTAAATTTCTTTATTGTGTTATTTTGTAGTGTAGCTTTTTATTTTTTCAGGAGCATGGGAAGCAAAGCTATTAGAAGGATGCAAAGCAAGCCAGATGGTTAGAACTAAGTGTGGGATGCCCGCACAAATAAAAATGTTTGGGAGAAGTCGGAGTAGCTCATGAGCTGCTAGTGCTTCCGCCTTTAGCCTACCAGGGAGTTTTTTTTTACCCTCTTATTATTTATGTTGTGGAATCGGGACAATGCACACTTTTAAGTGTGGGGTAAGGAGATTGTTTGGGTGACTTCTACTATTTTAGTCGTGTTAGTTTAATTGATGATTTTTCTTAGAAATATTTGGATTTTTCCCCGCGATGGATCTCCTAGACAATTAATTAAAGTCTAAAGTAAATTACAAAAAAATTGAAAAAGAGAAAAATACAAAAACATGTGTTTTTATTTTTCTTAGGTAGTAATAATCTCCCGCGGTTTTTCTTCGTGCCTCGGTTCTTTTCCATAGGATGTACCTTGAACCGGGTAGTAGTATGTTTTTTCTTAGAGTAGAGTAGTACTTAGGAAATAAAGGAGAAGAAATGTTGTGATTTGCACCTTTTGACTTGTTTGATGGTTGCATACTTAGGTTTTGGAATGTGTTTTACCTTCATTGATTTTAAATGTATGATGATGCCTTGATTTTTTTCACTACTTTCTAGCTGTCGGAACCAGCGTACCAGTAGTGGCGGGCTTATGAAGAGGGTAGCACAGCCGATGCAGCTTCACTCATATGTGCTCAGTTGTCAGAGATATTCTTGAGAGAGTTTGTTCCCCAGAGTGTTTGGGATGCATGGCGCGCGGAGTTTGAGCAGTTATACCAGGGTGCTATGACCATGTTAGAGTATACTGTCAGATTCAATGAGTTGTCCAGACATGCACCTGCCTTGGTTTCCATAATTATAGAGCGAGTCCTTCAAATTTATCAAGGGGCTCAACTATAGTATTAGATTCAGCGTGGCTAGAGAGTTGGAGATAGATACCCTATATCAACAGGTGGTAGAGATTGCACGGATATTGGAGGGTACGCGTAGCCAGGAGAGAGAGGACAGGAAGGCCAATAGGCCTTGAGATTTTAGCGGATATAGTGGTGCTCGTGCCCCAATTGCAACCCGTCATGGTAAAGGCTATGTGAGCCGTCCAGTTCATTCAGCACTTCCAGCTTCCAGTGGTATTCCGATTACTCCAGGTCTATGGTTTCCAGTTATGCACCACTATTGTCTAGTGCACCTCTTGCACGGGGTGCTTTCAGCGGTCAGTCCAGCCGACCAAGCCCGAGCCAGTTTCAGCAGCCACGTCCTCCGAGAGCTTATTTTAAGTGTGGTGATACTCGTAAAACAGTGAGGGACTGCCCCAGACTCAGGAGGGGTGCACCTCCACTGATTACTCAGGCTCTACGTATTCCACAGGGTCCCCAGACTTCTTAGGCTGTGGTTACTGCTCCAATTGCCGCTCCACCTGCACAGCCAGCTAGGGATGGAAGTTGGATGTTCATGGTTTCAATAGGTTTGAATTGAGTTGAAATTTGTAGAATCGATGTTGTTTGATATGATTTTAGGCCTCAAGTAGGTCACCTATGAGATTTTGAATTTATTGGATATTTGGACGGGTCCCCGGTCCTCGAATGTGAATCAGATTGAAATTAGATCATCTTTGGTCTTAATGGATTGCTGAAGCTATTAAGGTTCTGGTGCAATCACACCTGCGCACTTTGGGCCGCAGGTGCGTCATCGCAGAAGGGGCCGTAGAGTCGCAAGAAGTGCAAGTTGGGCTGGCAAGACGGGACTGCAGGTGCGGTTTTTCCTCCGCATAAGCGGACGCGCAGAAGCTGCTGGCCTCCGTAGAAACGCTAGCGCAGATGCGCTTAGGTGTCCGCATGTGCGATATTTTAAGGGCTTAAGTGAGGACTGCACCTGTGATTGAAATTCTGCAGTTGCAGAGCCGCAGATGCGGTTTGACAGCTTGCAGAAGCAAGATCGCTGCAGAAAAGGGTGAATTCGAAGGTTTTAATTCATTTCTTCAACTTTTGACTTAGAGAGCTCAGTTTGGGGCGATGAGAGGGATTTTCAAGGAATTGATCGGGGTAAGTGATTCTAACTTGGATTTGACTATTATACATGAATCCGTCATTGTTTTTGCCATTTAGTTAGTGTTTTGAGTTGGAAAAATTGGGAAAAATTGTGAAAACTTCATAGACTATATTTTGAGGATTTGAAGGTCGATTTGAGATCGGAATTGAGTAATTTTAGTATGGTTCGACTCGTTATCTATTGGTTGTTCGAATTTTGCAAGTTAGGTCAGGTTCCGAGATGTGAGCCCGGGGTTGAATTTTTTATTTTCTTTAAAGATTGTAACTTTATTATTCGGATTAGTTTTTTATGATTTGTATTTATGGTATAAAGTCATTTTGGCTAGATTCGAACCATTCAGAGTTGAATAATCACGGAAAAGGTTTACTAGTGGTTTGAGTTAGCGTGTTTTGAGGTAAGTTTCTTGCCTAACTTTGTGTGAGGGAATTACCCCTTAGGATTGGTGTTGTTTTGTGTTAATTGTGGTATGTGAAAGCAAGGTGACGAGTGGGTACACGGGATAAATATGGTAATTGACCGGTTTAAGCTATATCTTTTCATGCCTTTAATTGAGTTGTCATAACATGTGATATCCATCATCATTAGTCTATCTTCACATGCTTCACTTGACATTGTTAATACTTGTCTCATCTCTTACTTGTTATTTGCCTTTACATGCTTAGTTGAAGTTATTGTTCTCTCATTTTCTTGTTAAATAATTAATTGTTGAGTTACCTTACTTGCTGTTGTTACTTCTAGGAATCTCTTAGTGTTGAATTCTGGTGTTGAAGTTATAAAGGTCGTGGATTCACATTGAGGCAAAGTTGTAAATTGTTGAAATACCATCCTTGTTAAGACATTCACTTTCGGTTGCTATTGTTGAGACTCTTGTACATATTATGGTTGAGCCATGGGCTATTTATTGATGAAATATTAATGTTGTTGACTTCTTTGGAAAGTTGTGATTTTGGGCACTTGAGGTGCGATTTGTGATATGTTGTGATATTGATATGCATGAGGTGGTATAAGGATTAGGGTTGATACGCATGTGGTGAGATGAGGTGGGCTTGATACGTTAGTAGGGGAACTATTTGAAGCCACACGGTGGTATAAGGAAAGACTGTGAAATTTTGATTGTGAAACGAGATTACGAGGCGGTACCTCGGTAGTGATTCTTGTTGCTATCTTTCATCTACATCACTTGTATTTGTCCGCATTATTTCCTTGGCATTCTTATTATGTGTTTCTTCCGTGATGTTTTAACTTCCTTAATTTCAATGTAGCTATTCTAGTTATATTTCTTCGTTGTATCATTTATTGTTCCCATTATTATATTATACTATACCTGTTCAGTTTCTTGACCTGGCCTCCTCACTACTCTACCGAAGTTAGGCTTGATACTTACTGGGTACTGTTGTAGTGTACTCATACTACGCTTCTGCACATCTTTTTGTGTAGATCCAGATACTTCATACCAGCTTAGGCATTAGTGAGAAGCTTGGATCGGAGACTTCAAGGTATTCCTGCCAGCGTTCATAGGCCTCGAAGTCACCCTTAATCTAGTTTCTATTTCATTCTCCTTTTATAGATACTGTTGTATAGGGATATTCTAGTATACTCATGTAGAGTTTGTGATTCGGTCTCACCAGATTTTGGGAGTTTTTATTCAGTTGTATTGTGGAGTCTTTTTTATGATAGTTGCTGGTTTAATTGAGAGTTTTATTATTATTTCCGTCAAATTCTTCATGTATGTTAGGCTTACCTAGTCTTAGAGACTAGGTGCCATCACGGCATCCTATGGAAGGAGATTGGGGTCGTGACATATGCTGCCTGCACTTAACTACTGTATCATAAAGTGGATATAGGACATGTATATATACAGTAAGTATATGTATACATCCATACGTACTATATGTATATGGATGTTGTTAAATACAACTAACTGGTTACTGTACATTCAGTGTATTCAGAAATATGTTGTCACTGGACTTGAAGTGCAGATAAATACAACTACTTATGAATACATTACTTTCAGAATATTTAAAGCAGAGTAAGGATAAATACAAGCTTGAATCTTTAAAAGATTGATTTAGTACAACAATCAGTGTATGTGTATGTTAAATACAGCCTGAACACACTTGCTATAGACAAACATTTCAAAGTTCAATATAACCAATATATTAAATAAATTAAGGCAAGTTCAATGAATACATATGGACAAAAATAGTTGTATTCAGAAAAAAAAGTTATTCTATCCAAGAAAATACATTCATGTATTGGAACAAAAGTTGCGAAAAAGCATGAACAACTTAGTCATATGCTGAAATACAATCTGAAAAACATAAAACTACTCAATCACTAATTTACAGATGTATCTGATTCTGTGATTTGCCTAACAATCTTTGTCGGTGCTTCATTATCGCTTATTGCCTCGGTATCTGACTTCCGCATAACATAGTCCTAAAGGAGTCACTATATCTTCACCTGAGTAAATTAGGATCAAAGGCTGTTTGTGAAACCAATCCACAAGTACTCAGTACTCCGCATATGTTGCGACATACAACCTATAATCCCTGTAAAAACATTAGAGTGATAGTTATAAATAATATGAATGATATTATTATACATGAAACAAAACTTAAAAAAGGATTGAATACATATATTCTCCCAAATCGCTATTGAGGAAGATTTGGTCTAAACACTATATCAAAAGCATCAGTTTGTGCCTTGTCATTGTATGCTGGTTCGCAGGACCAATCTATGCCTTGCTTGTCTTTGTAAAGATTACTGATGGATAGGTACAGAGGTATAACCTTAGCCAGCTTATCTATCTCAGAACTGACATATGTATCATGGCCCGCTGCTCGGTAGAAGTCATATACATTGATACATCTGTTCTTAAAGGATACAACTGCCAAGATCCAATGAAGTTTCTCTTTCAGGTTGACTGGTATCAGAATATTGCCGGCTGTATGCCATGATACATTAGCTAGCAACTTCTAGCCCCTTATGTATTTGCATACAACATTTTCTTCTTTGGCTACACTTGCATCATTACTTGTATTAGCATACTTGTCGAAAATTTCAGCAATCCATGTCTTGAATATACAATCGATAGTGGTGTATTTGTATGTGTTACTTTGGTCATACTTGCTTTTATTCCTCAAGTAGTAAAATATGACATCAGTATCCCGTGGAAAAGAAAATACAAATAGTTTAGCATAGTAACCATATAAATGTATACATTTAAATACAAGTTACTCAATGCGAATACATAAGGGATATATCTAACATCGTCGTTCCACAATTACCAGTCAAATGATAGAAGGTAAAACTAATTTGTGTTAGTGACTTGATGAACTCCAAAATTCAAAAAGATAGGCACTGTGGACCTATGTTTCCCGTAATGGTCATCCTTATCCATTCTAAAAGAAGTTACAAAAAAAGTAGCATTAGTCATCACATTATAAAGGTAAATCATACATTAGAAAACGAATAAAACGTAGCTTTGATGTTTTTGAATTCTTGAATGAGTAAAGTATCATGTGGCCCCGTGGTAAAATCAGCTTCAAAGGGATTTTTTTTTTCAAAAATGGGAGTCAACTTTACTAAAAAACCTATAGTTCATCAGATTTCAAAAATACAGGCATCTAAATATATTAAATACAGTGATATGAATACAGTTTGATACAATTTAATTTGATAACAGAGAAAAATCAGAATATATATTTGTATACAAAAGGTAGCAACCAACTGAGTCGAAGTCTGTCTCGTAGGGCGACCAATTCTATCGACTAGGACGTCGATTCCTGTGCAAAGGTAACGGCGTTGCATCTGCAACTTTGGCTGAAGGAATATGACTTGGAAGGTCCTCGTCGGCCAACTCAAATTGAGACACATGTATTTCACTAGTGTCACGACCCAAAGCTCAACATGTCGTGATGGCGCGTATCACAGAACTAGGCAAGCCGACAATCACAATAAACTATGCCTTTTGAATTGAAAACATGATGAAATAAGTTTAACAGTGACATATTTTCATAAATAATCGATAAGAAAATATCACAACTCAATACAAAATCCCTTAAAATCTGGTTGTCACTGAGTACATGAGCAACTAAATGACAACATAGTCAAAACTTCTAAAGTAACTGTCTAAAGAGATAGAATAGTGCTACATAAACTGAAACAAATGAGAATCGAGGTCTATGGATGCCAAAGCAGCTACCTCAAAATTCTCCAAGCAGGAAGTGCTCCAAGTCTAGCAACCTTCGTGCCCAGAAGTACCTGGACCCACGTATCGGAATCCAACAAAATTTACAAAATCCGAACATCCATTCAATAACGAGACCAACCATACCAAAATCACCTAATTCCGAACACAAATCAACACTCAAATTTTCAAATCTCACTCTCCAATCCCTAATCCAAAATTTCTCAAATTTCACCTTAAAAATACATAATCTAGGTGGGAAATTCAATGGGTATTCAATACTAATGAATAAATATGATCAAAAGTGGCTTACCTCTTGAAATCTAGTAAAATCCCTCTCAAAAATCGCCACTACCCGAGCTTGCAAAGTCCAAAAATGAGAAAAGCCTTAAAACCCTTGATTTCTATCTTCTGCCCAGGCATCTTCACACCTGCGGACTCACTAGCCGCACCTGCGGCTCCGCTTCTGCGGAAGAAGATCCGCTCCTGTGGAAGTCACTTAGGAACTCGACCAGCCACGCCTATGGCCCAAAACACACAACTACGATGCTTCTGCACATCCGCGTCTGCGGATTCCAATCCGCTTTTGCGAGGCCAGCCACATCTACCAAACTCCACAGCTGCGGAGACTCGTCGCATCTGCGGGCTCACAGATGTGGAAAACTTCCTCGCACCTGGGACCACTGTCCAACACCCACAAGACCACTCCTGCAACCCCATGCTCACTTCTGTGATCGCGCACCTGCGACTAATTCTTCGCATGTGCGAGCGCACCAGACCGGCAGCAAATCAGCAAATCAGCAACTCCTCTAAGTCTAAATTTCAATCCGTTAACCATCCAAAACCACCTGAGGCCCCCGAGACCTCAATCAAACATACCAACAAGTCCTAAAACATCATACGAACTTAGTCGAAGCCTCAAATCATATCAAACAATATCAAAAACACGAATCAACCCCAATTAAAGCCTAGGGAAACTAATAGATTTCTAACTTCTACAATCGATGCTGGAACCTATCAAACAAAACTCCGATTTACCTCAAATGTTGCACACAAGTTATAAATGACACGATGGACCTATTCCAACTTTGGAACCAAAATCCCAGCTCGGTAACAACAAAGTCAACTCTCGGTCAAACTTCTCAACTCTGCAAACTTTAACTTTTTCAAGTTTTACCAATTCAAGCCGAAATCATCTACAGACCTCCAAATCAATAATCGGACACACTCTAAGTCTAAAATCACCATACAGAGCTATCGGAACCATCAAAACTCTGTTCTAGAGTCATTTACACATAAGTCAACATCCGGTCAACTCTTTCAACTTGGACTTCCAACCTTGGGATTAAGTGTCCCAATTCATTCCGGAACATCCCCGGAACCAAACCAACCACCTCGGCATGTCACATAACAACAAACAAACACAAAATAAGCAATAGATAGAGGAAAGAGGCTATAATACTCAAAACAACGTGCCAAGTCGTTACATTCTCCCCCTCTTAAACAAACGTTCGTCCTCGAACGGGTCTAGAATCATACCTGGAGTCTCAAATAGGTGGTAATATCTCATCTGCATCTTTAGCTTGGTCTCCCAAGTAGCCTCTTTGACTGGATGACCTTTCCAATGTACTTTCATTGAAGCTACATTATTTGACCTCAACTTTCGAACCTCCCAATCCAAATTGGCCACCGGCTCCACATCATAAGTCAAATCCCCATCTAACTGAACCGTGCTGAAGTCCAAAACATGAGACGGATCATTAAAATACTTCCGGAGCATGGAATATGAAAACACTGGATGAACACTCGATAGACTAGGTGGCAATGCAAGCTTGTAAGCCACGTCTCCAATTCTCTCAAGCACCTCAAAAAGGCTAATATACTGAGGGCTCAACTTGCCCTTATTCCTGAACATCATAACACCCTTCATGGGCAAAACTCTGAGCGATACCTTCTCTCCAACCATGTAAGCAAAATCACAGACCTTCTGATCGGTGTAACTCTTCTGTCTAGAATATGCCGTACGAAGCCGATCCTGAATCAACTTAACCTTTTTCAAAGCATCCGGAACCAAGTCAGTACCAAATAGCCTAACCTCACTCGGCTCAAATCAACCAATCGGAGACCGACACTGCCTCCCATAAAAGGCCTCGTACGGAGCCATCTAAATACTCAATTTGTAGTTGTTGTTGTAGGAAAACTCTGTAAGCGGTAGAAACTGATCCCAAGAACCTTTGAAATCCATGACGCAAGCGCATAGCATATCCTCCAGTATCTGAATGGTGCACTCGGACTGTTCGTCCGTATGAGGGTGGAATGATGTACTCAACTCAACCCGTGTGCCTAACTCTCGCTATAGTGATCTCCAAAATTGCGATGTGAACTGCGTGCCTCCATCTATAATAATGGAAACTGGCACATCGTGAAGGCGAACAGTCTCGCGGATATAGATCTCAGCCAACCGTTCCGAAGAATAGGTAGTCCTAACTGGAATGAAATGCACGGACTTAGCCAACCGGTCCACAATCACCCAAATAGCATCAAACTTTTTCAAAGTCCGTGGGAGCCCAACTACGAAGTCCATAGTGATACGCTCTCATTTCCACTCAGGAATCTCAAGCCTCTGAAGTAAACCGCCCAAGCTCTGACGCTCGTACTCACCTGCTGACAATTCAAGCACCGAGTGACAAACTCCACTATATGTCTTTCTTCATCCTCCTCCACCAATAGTGCTGCCTCAAGTCCTGGTACATCTTTGCAGCGCTTGGATGAATAAAATACTGCGAACTGTGGGCCTCCTCAAGAATCAACTCACGTAGCCCATCCACATTAGGCACACACCCCATCATCTCCAATAGAAACCTTCTTGGGATCACTGTGCTGAACAGTGTCTTTAAGGACAAGTAAATGGGGGTCGTCATACTGACGCTCTCTAATGCAATCATACAAGGAAGATCGAGAAACTATGCAAACTAGAACATGACTAGGCTCCGAAACATCTAACCTCACGAACTGATTGGCTAAGGCCTGAACATCTGATGCAAGCGGTCTCTCACAACAGGAATAAATGCAAGGATACCCATACTCACCGCCTTCCTACTCAAGGCATCGGTCACCACATTGGCCCTCCTGGGATGATACAAAATGGTAATATCATAGTCATTTAGCAGCTCCAACCATCTGCGCTGCCTCAAATTTAGATCCTTTTTCTTGAACAAGTGCTGAAGACTCCAATTATCTGTAAATACCTCACAGACACACCGTAGAGATAATGCCTCCAAATCTTCAATGCATGAACGATGGCTGCCAATTCTAAATCATGAATAGTGTAGTTCTTCTTATGAGGCTTCAACTGACGTGAAGCATAAGCAATCACTCTACTCTCCTGCATCAAGACACACCCAATACCAATCCGAGAAGCATTACAATACACTCTATAAGAACCCGATGTTGAAGGTAAAACTAGAACTGGAGTTGTGGTCAAGCCAGTCTTGAGCTTCTGAAAGCTCTCCTCACACTCATCCGACCACCTGAATGAGCACCCTTCTGGGTCAACCTGGTCAAAGGGCTGCAATGGACAAAAAACCCTCCACGAAGCTGAAAAAACTCCAAATCTCAGTAGCTGAAGACGGTTTGGGCCAACTCTGTACCGCTTCAATATTCTTCGGATCCACCTTGATCCCCTCATCGGACACCACGTGCCCCAAGAACGCCACTGAACTGAGCCAAAACTCACACTTGGAGAACTTGGCATAAAGCTTCTCCTCCCTCAACGTCTGTAGTACAATCCTCAGATGTTGTGCATGCTCCGCCTGGCTACGTGAGTACAACTGGATATCATCAAAAAATACTATAACAAACGAATCAAGATAAGGATGGAACACACTGTTCATCAGATGCATGAATGTTGTTGGCGCATTGGTTAGCCCAAAAGACATCACAAGGAACTCATAGTGACCATAGCGGGTCCTGAATGCCATCTTCAGAATATCCAAGTCCGAAATCTTCAACTGGTGATACCCAGACCTCAAATTAAACTTAGAGAACGCTCTAGCTCCCTGAAGCTGGTCAAATAAGTCATCAATGCATGGTAAAATATACTTGTTCTTAATTGTAATTTTGTTCAATTGTCTATAGTCAATGCACATACTCATAGTACCATCCTTCTTCTTCACAAACAGAACCGATGCACCCCAAGGCGATACACTAGGCCTAACGAACCCCATATCAAGAAGCTCTTGAAGCTGCTCTCCTTCAACTCTGCTGGTGACATACGATACGGAGGAATAGAAATGGGCTGAGTGCCGACACCAAGTCGATACCAAAATCAATGTCCTTGTTAGGTGGCATGCTCGGCAGGTTTGCAGGAAACACATCCGGAAAGTCTTGCACAACTAAAACAAAATCAATAGGAGGAGAATCAACACCAACATCCCTAAAAAAAGCCAAATCTGCCAAACACCCCTTAATAGCCATCCGTTGGGCCTTCAGATATGAAATCACCCTACTAGGAACATAGTCCAGAGAACCTCTCCACTCGATCCTAGTTAACCCCGACATCGCCAACGTCACGATCATAGCGTGACAATCCAAAATAGCATGACATGGGGACAACCAGCCCAGAATCATGTCAAAATTAACCATCCTAAGCAATAAGAAATCAACTCTAGTCTCCAATACCCTAATGGTCACCACACACGACCGATACACACACAATAATAGAGTCGCCCACCGATGTAGATACATGAATATGTGAAACTAAGGACTCACGAGGCATATCCAAATAACGAGCAAAATATGATGATACATATGAATAAGTGAAACCGGTGCCAAAAAATATGGAAGCATCCCTGTGGCATACTGAGACAATACCTGTGATCACTGCGTCTGAAGCAACGGCTTCTAGCCTGGTAGGAAAGCATAGCATCGAGCCTGATCGCCACCTGATCGGTCTCCCCCTCTAGGGCGATCTCTAGCTGCCTGAGCCCCACCCAAAGCTGGCTGGTGGTGAAGTAACTGGTGCGGAAGTCATAATTGGACCCCTCTACTGAACTGGACCTCCCAAGAAACGGGGACAATAACTCCTCACATGGCCAAACTCCCCACACTCGTAGCAACTCCAATCTGTCAATGGTGGTGGAGACTAAATCGAAGCTCGAGAACCAGAATAGCTACTAGAAGGACCTGGTAAAAACAAACCTTGAACTAATGGAGCACGAGATGAACTTTGAGCTGGGAGGGCACTAAGAGATGACTGACTCGGACGAGCACTATATGAACCATGGCTAGCTGATGCACCACGAACCGGACGAGCTATCTGAGCGGGCCTATAAGGACAACCCCTACTATGGTGGGACTGCCCTCCAGAAGAAACACCGCTGAAACCACCCGAACCACGAGGCCTCTTGGCATCCCTCCCTTCACGCTCCTGACTACGGACCTGCTCTAGCCACCAGTAATATCAACCACCTCATTTAATCTGGCACACGATGCAATCTCCCGGGTCATGAAAAAGTGCAGTCCATACTTGAGGTCATCAATGAACCTACTAATCCTCTTCCTCTCTAACGGAACAAACCAGATCGTGTGACGAGACAGCTCTGAAAATCTCATCTCACACTAGGTCACGAACATACCTTTCGTAGCTGCTCAAACTACCTACGCAACTCCTCCCTACGGGTCTGTGGTCCAAACTTCTCCAAAAAGAATAACGGAGACCTCGTACCATGTAAATGGTGCAGCGCCGACTGGCCTGCTCAACTCATAAGCCTCCCACCATCTGAAGGCTACCCCCGACAGCAGAAAAGTAGTAAATGAGACTCCATTAGTCTCCAGAATACCGTTGTGCGAAGGACCCGCTGGCATCGGTCTATAAAATCCTAAGCATCCTCCGACTCAGCCCCACTAAGTGATGGAGGCCTGAGCCTCCCAAACCGCTTTAGTCTTTTCTGCTACTTGTCACTCACCGATGGACCCACCTGAGCCTGAGCAACTGCAACCGACTAGGCTGGTAGTACCCCTAGTGTCTGAAGTCCCTGAACCACCTGCTCTGGAGTACAGGCGACGGGAGTCTGAGCACCTCCCCCAGCCTGAAGTGGCTGGCGCGACCGGAACTGATACCGCTTGAGCAAGGCTAGTGCATACAATTAATATTAAGGGCGGAGCCTCCTAAAGGCTTGGAATCATAATGGGCACAGCTGGGGCCTGATCCTGTCCCACCAGCTCAACGACATTTGGTATCTGCTCCTGAGTTGGAGCAATTGGTGGATATACCAGTGCTGCTCTAACTGTTGTACGAGCTGCACCTCCGCTTCTACTGTTGCCCTGGCCACTCGCGGCCCTAATTGTTGGTACTGGCGGCCATCTGCCCGATCTAGTTGCACGTGTCCTCACCACACGTGAGAGAATAGAATAGCAGAAGTTTAGTTTCCGGAATCAACAAATCCACACGACAAGAATACAAGAAAGTGAAGTTTTCTTAAGGGTTCGGTAGCCTCTCAAAGATAAGTATAAACGTCTCCGTAACGATCTGTAAGACTCTACTAAACCTGTTCATGAATCGTGAGACCCACGTAACCTAGGCTTTGATACCAACTTGTCATGATCCAAAACTCAACATGTCGTGATGGCTCATATCACAGAACTAGGCAAGCCGACAATCACAATAAACTACGCCTTTTGAATTGAAAACATGATGAAATAAGTTTAGTAGTGACATATTCTCATAAATAACCGATAAGAAAAAGCCGCGACTCAATACACAACCTCCCAAAATCCGGGTGTCACCGAGTACATGAGCAACTAAATGACAACACAATTAATACTTCTAAAATAACTGTCTGAAGAGATAGAACAGTGCTATATAAACTGAAAATAAAGAGAGTCAAGCTTGTGGACGCCAAGCAGGAAGTGCTCCAAGTCTAGCAACCATCGTGCCCAGAAGTACCTGGATCTGCACACGAAGTGTAGAGTGTAGTATGAGTACAACTGACCCAAGCAATGATGAGCTCAGATAGATACAATCCAAATCCAAATTATAACAGTATAGATATGATAGGAAAAATGACAGTAGTAACTCAGAGAAATCTCATAATCAATTTGTACACAGTGCAGAAATGTTGACATGCTTTCAAGTTTAACAGTTTAAGGTCAACATGGATAAAATGTGCCAAGTATGACTGATATGAGGAATGCTACGTCTCTATATCTACATGTCAAATGTGCATGTCACATGTAATGCATCACAATGATAACCTCATGTACTCACACTCTCAAAGTGCTCAATCTGACTGTCTCAACTCTCACTTATCACACTCAATCACTCAGCACTGTACGGTACCTATTGCTGGTATGTCAAACTTCGGAGGGGCGGATCCTGCCAAGCGCTAATATAAAGCTAATATGACCTGCTGCGGCGTGCAGCCCGATCCCATAATAATAGATAAAGCCTATAAGGCTTACTGTGACGTGCAGCGCGATCCATAATATAATATATATAAAGCCAAGAAAGCCTGATGCGGCATGCAACCCGATCAACAACCTCACTCACAACACGGTTCTCAGGCCCCAACTCAGTCATCAATCTCTCTAGTCGCTCGGCTCACAAATCTCATATCAATCAGCCCAAACTATGATACATGAAGCAACAATAAATAACAACAGAAACTGAGATCTGATATGCAAATGATAGATGTGACTGAGTACATAATTTCCATTTAAGCAAATAAATCAACAGCAGACATAACCCTAGTGGGTCCTAACAAAATAAGTATATAGCCTAAACATGATTCTAACATGGATTTCAGCTCAATTACTCTTAACATATAGGGATCACATGAATAGCAACAAGGTTGGATAATTACACAGTAACACGGAATTAACCTAATCACAATTTTCACAGTGCACGCCCACACGCCCGTCACCTAGCATGTGCGTCACCTCAACACCAACCACATAACACGTATTTCAGGTATTCATACCCTCAGAACCAAGTTTAGAAGTGTTACTTATCTCAAACCAAGCGAATCCCTACTCTAACAAGCCCATGCCTCGCGAATCGTCCTCTGAACGACTTGAATCTAGCCACAAACAACTTAATACAATCAATATAAGCGCTAGGAATCAATTCCATATGATAAAGCTAGGTTCTTTAACTAAAGTCAAAAAGCCAACCCAAAAAGTCAACCCGGGCTCATATCTCGAAATCAAACAAAATTTACAAATCCAAACACACAATCAATAACGAGTCCAACCATACCAAAATCACCCAATTCCGACCACAAATCGACACTCAAATCCTCAAATCCCACTCTCCAATCCCTAGTCCAAAATTCCCAAAATTACACCTTAAAAACATATAATCTAGGTGGGAAATTCAATGGTATTCAATATTAATGAATAAAAATGATAAAAAAAAATGGCTTATCTCTTGAAATCTAGTGAAACCCCTCTCAAAAATTGCCACTACCGGAGCTTACAAAGTCCGAAAATCAGAAAAACCTCAAAACCCTGGATTTTTATCTTCTGCCCAGGCATTTTCTCACATGTGGACTCACCAGCTGTACTTGCGGCTCCACTTCTGCAGAAATCACTTCGGAACTCGACCAACAGCACCTGCAACCCAACACATGCATCTGCAAGACCGCTTCTGCGGTCTGCGCTTTGCTTCTGCGCATCCGCGCCTGCGGATTCCAATCCGCTTTTGCAAGGCCAGCCACATCTACCAATCTCCGCGTCTGCTGAGACTCGTCGCATCTTTGGACTCGCAGATGCAGAAAGCTTCATCGCACTGGGACCACTGTCCAACACCCACAAGACTGCTTCTGCGACCCCATGCTCGCTTCTGCAGATCGCGCACCTGCGACCAATCTTTCGCAGGTGCGATCGCACCAGACCAGCAGCAGATCAGCAACTCCTTTAATTCCAAATTTCAATCCGTTAACCATTCAAAACCACCTGAGGCCCACGGGACTTCAACTTAACATACCAAGAAATCCTAAAGTATCATACGAACTTAGTCGAGGCCTCAAATCACATAAAAACACATCCAAAACACGAATCGCACCCCAATTCTAGCCAAAGGAAACTAATGTATTTCCAACTTCTATAATCGATGTCGAAAACAATCAAACCAACTCCAATTAACCTCAAATTTTGCACAGAAGTCATAAATGACACAATAGACCTATTCAAACTTCTGGAATCAAAATCCGAGTTTGGTAACAACAAAGTCAACTCTCAGTCAAACTTCTCAACTCTCCAAACTTCAACTTTATCAACTTCTGACAATTCAAACTGAAATCATCTACGAACCTCCAAATCAATATCCGGATACACTTCTAATGAAATGACCCGACTGGTCGTTTTGAGCTCTAGCACGTCGTTCAGCGATTTGAGGCCTTGAGTAGCTTCGCATAAGGTATTATGACTCGTACGTGTTGTCGAAATTGAATTTCAAAAAGTTCAGAGTTGATTTGGAAAGAAAATTCTAATTTCGGAAGCTTTAAGTTGAAAGAATTCGCTAAAGTTTGCCTTTTGAGTAAACGACCTCGGAATCAGGATTTGAAGATTCCAATAGGTTCATATGATAATTTCGGACTTGGGCATATGTTCGGGATGAGTATCGGATCACTCGGGAGCATTTCAGCACTTATCATGGAAGGTTGGCATTTGAAGGCTTAAGATTTTCCTAAGTGTGATTTGAAGTAAGCTTTGGTGTTATCGATGTTCGTTTGGGATTTCGAGGCTTGGAATGGGTTCTTATTGTGATTCACAACTTGTACGCAAAGTTTGGCGCTATTCCAGAATGTTTTGATATGGTTCGGAGACGTTCTCGAAGTTTAGAAGTTTGAAAAGTTTTAAGAAGGATTTTGATCGTCGATTTGTAGTTTTGATATTGTTTGATTTTACTTGAGACCTTGAGCAGGTTCGTTTCATGTATTGGGACTGGTTGGTATGATTGGACGGGGTCCCGGAGGCCTCGAGTGAGTTTTGGATTGGAATTAGATCGAAATTTAAAGTTGAGGAATGCTGGTTTTGGCCAATTGCTGGTGCAATCGCACCTGCGGAAAAAAGGCCGCAGATGCGACTCCGCAGAAGCAGCTAGGCTAGCGCAGATGCATATTTTGCTGGGGGAAGGCTGAGACCGCATATGCGGTTGAGTGTCCGCAGAAGCAGAACCGCACCTCCTGGTGAGGCATCGCAGAAGCAAGGAAGTGGGTCGCAAAAGTGGCTAGAGGTGATCAGGGCAGAGGCCATAGGTGCGAAGTAATTCCCGCACCTGTGTGAGCACAAATGTAGTGCCTGGAGCGCCAAAGCGGTCTGGGCTGTTGGGCACGACTTCGCAGAAGCGGCCAAGATGATCGCAGAAGCGGAAGGTCGTCTGGGCAGAGGTGTTTTTATCAAAATGGGATTTGGCCCAGTCTCTTCCATTTTCGCTTGGTTGGGGCGATTTTGGAGAGCTCCAAGGGAAGATGTTCATCAAGCAACACAAGGTAAGTGACTCCCACCTATTACAAGTTAAATACATGAATTGTATATGGATTTTGACATGGAAATTAGTAAGAATTTGGGATTTTGGTAGAAAACCTAGAATTTGGCATTTTTGGATTTTAACACGAAATTGGATATGGAATTTGAAATACGTTATATATATTAGTTCGTGGTATTATTGGTAAAGTTTATCTTCAAAAATTTTCGGAATCCGAGCACGTGGGCCCAAGGATTGTCCTTTTTGGATTTTTGAGTGGAGTTGGGAATCATTATAAATTGTTAATACATATTGGGGTATATTTTGATTGGTTTGCACGTTGTTTGACTAGTTTTTTTAGAGACGGGCATCATGTTGAGGTGTTTGAGTGGCTTTGGAGCCAATTATGGAACTTCGAAGCGAGGTAAGTCTCCTGTCTAACCTTGTGAGGGGGAAACTACCCCCTAGGTGATATTTATTGTTTTGTGCAACTAGTTGTGGGTGCTATGTATGCACGAGGTGACGAGAGTCCATACGTAGCTAAAGCATATTTATGTCCGGGTAGACTTGGGACTTTATCAAGTATAATTGAATTTTTGAACTCTTTATGCTGGCTTAATTAATTAAAGTTATAAATGAAATTGATTTAAAAATAAATATTTGTATACTATGCCAAGCCTTAATACTCGGAGTTTTGGGCGAGTTATTTGAGAAACGGCAAAGAATATATTCATTTTGTGCCCATGTACGGTATTGTAAACACGTGTCTCATAATTTGGTAATTTTCTTCCTTTTCTTGTGGAGCGGGCCGAACGCCTCGGTAGTATATAACTGCATCTATGGTTCATACCGCTCGACTCTCGACAGTGTACACATTATTCTAGATCGAGCCAAACGACCTCGGTAGAATCGTGCGTTATATCGCTAGTACTCCGAATATTCACGAGCTAATCTCTTCACTGATGCCCGATATTTACATGGTATTCCTTATTTATTTGATAATGACACATGACATTTTCTGAGCTGTTGAGGTAAAATACAAAATTTAGAAATTTTTTACTTTAAAAGAAGTAATTGGAAGATTATGTAACTTACAGATTTACCCATCATCGTCGTATGCTTCATATTTTCTTATGTTTCATTATTGCTTTATTGGACCATTAGTAAGTGCGATGTTGACCCCTCGTCACTACTTTTCGAGGGTTAGGCTAGATACTTACTGGGCATGCGTTGATTTATGTACTCATGCCGCACTTCTACACTAAATGTGCAGGATTTGACAGGTTTATCTTATGATCACCTTGGCGCATAGACGCACCTATTGAGGAGACTTATGTGAGTTGCATTGCAGGCTACGTATGCAGTCCACCGAGTCTCCATTGTACTATTTATTTTATTCTGTCTTATTACATTTAGGACGGATGTTGTATTGTTATTGTACTCCGTAGAAATTGCTCATGCACTTGGGATACGAGGTTTTGGGGGTTCCAACGGGTTGTTCGTTATTGTAGTTGTGCAAATTTTATTTCATATGATTTAATTAAGGAAGGTTATGATTTCAAAATACAACAATGGGTAATTAAGTTGATCAACCGTTGGCTTGCCTGACGGCAATTTAGGTGCCATCGCGACTTTTAGTGGATTTTGAGTCATGACAGCTTAGTATGAGTATTAGGTTTACTTAGGTATCACGAGTCATGAGCAAGTCTAGTAGGGTCTTGCGGATCGGTACGGAGACGTATTTACTTATCTTCGAGAGGCTACAAGGCTGTTAGGAGCACTTCCCTTCTTGATTCCTCATTGTGCGATTTGATTCGATTGAGGGTTGTGCCTTTATTCCCTTCCTACTCATTCTCATGCGACGTGAAGCGTTTGTTATCTGATGGGCATCGAAGAGTTAAGTGGTACTACAAACGTGGTGCAAGATATTTTCCCTGCGTGTTCGGGCAAGCTATTATCGTCGCCTTGCGAAAGTATGTTCTATCATTCCAGCTCAGTAGCTATATTTTCGATGGTTTGAGGCAATGCAAAAATTGCTATGGTGTTCATGCATCGTTATCGCGTAGAAGTGATGTAATGGTGGGGTGCTCGTTTATGTGTTGAGACAGTTAATGACTTGAAAGGAGAATTTTTTAGTGCATGATTTAGAGGTTCAGCATTTAATTCCAATAAAGGAAAGGCAATCGCACTATAAATGTTCAGGTTTTGGTTGACTGAGTAACAAAACTTGGTGTTTTCGGGCATGGTGGAATTTTCATTGTGATGCGGTGTCGTTGTCCTTGTTTGAATGCATTAAGGTTCGTCGGTGGTATGGTATTCTTGATTTTGCCTTCGGGGCAAGATGTTGTGAAATGGTGCTTGATGGGCGATTATCAGAGATAGCGGTGTGCAGCGGTTTGGAGTTGGTGGCAATTCATTAGCTCCAGTGCTACAGATAGGGAGTTGGTATAAGGCAGCAGTTGGGCAACAAAGTATGAGGGAGGACATGATGGGAAGTGTCTCGCGCTAGTTCAATTACTAGCGGGTCAAGTATGAACAACAGAGGTCGGGAAGTTACTTAAAGGAGATGGTTTGACCGAAGTGGGAGTGGCAGAGTAACATATGAATTATGTGGTAGGATAGTCACGTACCTTGAGAAAGTATGGAATGGTTTGGGAGTCATGATGGAAGGTGATTTGGTCACAGATTTTATTCGGAATTGTGGTTACTGTACGAAGAAAGATTGAATATGGCAAAAAGGAGTTGCTTGAAATGGAAAGGGGTGTGAAGATTTGATTGTCGTTTTTGATGCGATATGATTTGAGTTTGGAAGGTATTGTTGAACTTTCAGTTGATGTCAATGGGGAAGGAACAGACTTATACAGCTGATGAGTGAGCATGAGCTCAGGAGAATTTACTAATTACGTGGTAGTTGTACCCAGTGCAGCATTGTTGGAAGATGTCGATAAGAAATTCCATTGGTAGATTATCTTTTGTGAGCAGGTTAGCGGTTGCGTGATGTTGATGAAGCTTCCGCAAAGATTACACTTGCTACCCAGTAAGAGGCCGAATATGTGACTGTGACTGATGATTCAGAATGTCCATGAAAAGTTTAACAAAAGACTTTGAGAATTTTAACGGGTTAACAGTTCGAGATCATGGTAATTGAGAAGGAGGAATGGTTGTGGGCTCTGCATTATGTGATGGTAGCTTAAATCTAAGTGGGGGAGCCCCAACGTTTATGATTGAATCGCATGGCTGTCTGCTTGTGCGATTTCTGGTAATCGTGGCAGATTACTTATGACTAAGTAAAGGAAACGTCAAGGCTAATTCAGCAAAGAACTTGATGGACGTGTGCTATATTCGGCTTTATCGATGCATGATCAGGTTTTTGGGAAGACTCGGAGCTTATGCTTTTGTGGACATGATGTACAAGGAAAAGAGTTCAGCTGGTTGCTTCTTCGAGAAGGTGTTCATGTGCTAGTAGAGCGTTAGAGTTTGGTTATATTCGAGACCATGTCAGAGTGGGTGACTCCCGACAATGGTCCTAGTGGATTCATGAATTAAAGTGTAGTATTAGAGGAAAGGAAGAAATAGCTTCAGACTCGTGGAAGGTCTTGCAGAATGAGTGCACCAGTTGGAGATGTTATTGTGTGCGTAAAGAGGTATTTGATTCAAATGGCCTTGTTGTGTAAATGGATTCCGGAAGAGTCATGGCGATTTAGGTCACGACTTGAGGTCTGTATTTTCTGCGGTTTGGGAATTCAATCGCGTGTTGCATTGGTTCTTCTGAAATGAGCTAAGTGAAAGGTTTATAGCCAATGAAATGGTTATTCCACCAGTAGTTCAAGGGTTATGGTGAATGCATGTATTATCGCGTAGCGGCATGATAAATGCAGTGAGCGGCATGGGAATTTGAAAGTTGAGGATCAAGGTTGCGGTTCGGTGTCGACAAGAATGTCACGAGCTCGGATGAGCAGGGGTGAATTCACATGTTCAGAGTAAGTTGGCATTCCCTTTAATGTCACCCAAAAATGATGTTCTGTGAAAGGGGCATTGTGAATTGATTTGCGAGTTCTGGAATTGCTTTATCGCTAGAATGATTGGTGGTATGGATGTGCAGCCTTTGCTACTTGGTGCACAAGGTCGTGTGAGAGTATCCCACGGGGAAATCTATATAAGTATGACATGTTAGTCACTTGATTGTTAAAGATTGAAACCAAGTATGAAGATTATGCCTAAGAGGCGTTCTACTCCTTGGGATGTGGACCGTGTGATGTTTGTTTTAGATGTGACGATTGTTCTTATGTGTCATGAATAGGGCCGTTGTGGATCCTTGGAAGGTTATTGGCCCAGTGTGGTATGATCGAAATCGGTTTGAGGTCCGTTGGTGGCCCTAATGTGAATGTGTGCCCTACGTCAAGTCGGACATGTTCATTCGTCATAGCATTACTTACAGAGTAGTCGTCGGGCATTGGATGTTATTCCCGTCGTCAGCTATTCCATGAAAATCTTTATCGTGCCATGTGAGTTGTGAGGCGGCTTGATTATTCACACACGTGTTGAGGTCCCGTGTAGCTGTGGTGTTATGTGAGCAGGTGGCTCTCGAGATGCAGGTCATCATTGCACCTTAGTTGTGCTTGGGTTTCGTAGCGTATGGACGCTATTCGTCTCCCAGGATCTGTATTATACCCTTGGCGTACTTGTGGTCGATATTCGGGCATTTCGTAAATATAAGCATTACGGCTTGATGTGTGTGTTTTCTTCTTGATTATTATGTGTGGATCGGGTGGCACGCTGCCACGGGTATATTGTTTGGATCGGGTTGCACGCCGCAACATTGTCATGTTTGGATTGGGTTGCATGCCGCAACAATGTCATTCGGATCGGGTTGCACGCCGCAATAGCGAGATGTTGAGCATAGCTTCTTACACTTATTTTGTGTGTCTTGTTTTTCATCCCTAAGGTAGATTCACAACATCTATTTGGCCGTTTTATTCGTTACGCGGGTTGGGTAGTTCTTCTCCAGAGTTCGTTCTTCCTTATGTATTATATTCGAGTTGTAGCTTGTTGGCACGTTGGGCATCATATAAGATTTTTGGCAGTGCCTGAGATGGCTTATTGCCTGATCAATTTGTACTGGGTGAGATGAGATTATTAGACCTGAAATTTGTGCAATTAGATTTATATAGGGTACATTAAAGAGAAAATATCATTATTCGGTTCAGAATATGGTAATGGTCCTTGTCAGGAGGAGAGAATCTATGAATTATTGATTCGGTATGTGGTTATGAGTTTCTACATGTCTCTTTCGTCGTGGCAGTATTGTGAGAGTTGGAACAGGACTTATATGTGTCATGAGGTGTGTTGTGGGTATCGAATTCATGAAATTGCAGCTATTGTGATCGGGGGATGTTATTATGGGCAACCAACTTGTGTGGTGCATGGTGTGATTTCGGCATAGATGCATGATCATGTTTTGGTATAGTGTGTGGTGATTGATACGGTGTTCGTATGTTAGGATCAGGTCTTGTAGAGAAACTCGGAAGTTGGTTTTTGGTTCTAAGGCTTATTGACTAAATAAAAGGGAGGATCTTTAGTCTGACTCGGGCTAATGTGTTCAACTGGATGGTGGTGGCAGGATAGGTGCACGAGGTGTTAAACAGTGATTTTGAACAACTCCAGAGCAGTCCCTAGCACGTTCGAGGACAAATGTATGTTTAAGTGAGGGAGAATGTAACGACCCGACCGGTCGTTATGAGCTCTAGCGCGTCGTTCAGCGATTTGAGGCCTTGAGTAGCTTCAATTCAGGTATAATGACTCGTACGTGTGGTCGAAATTGAATTTCAGAAAGTTCGGAGTTGATTTGAAAGAAAATTCTAATTTCGGAAGCTTTAAGTTGAAAGAATTGGCTAAGGTTTGACGTTTGAGTAAACGATCTCGGAATTGGAATTTGAAGGTCCCAATAGGTTTGTATGATGATTTAGCACTTGGGCATATGTTCGAGTTAAGTATCGGATCACCCGGGAGCATTTCGGCACTTATCATGGAAGGTTGGCATTTGAAGGTTTAAGAATTTCCTAAGTTTTGATTGAAGTAGGCTTTGATGTTATCGATGTCGGTTTGGGATTCAGAGCCTTGGAATAGGTTCGTATTGTGATTCACGACTTATACGCAAAGTTTGGTGTCATTGCGGAATATTTTGGCATGGTTCAAACGCGTTCGTCGAAATTTAGAAATTTGAAAAGTTTTAAGAAGGATTTGGGTCGTCAATTCGTAGTTTTGATGTTGTTTGATTTGATTTGAGGCCTCGAGCAGGCTTGTGTCATGTATCGAGACTGGTTGGTATGATTGGACGGGGTCCCGGAGGCCTCGGGTTAGTTTCGAATTGGTATCAGATCGAAATTTGAAGTCGAGGAATGCTAGTTTTGGCCAATTGCTGGTGCAATCGCACCTGCAGAAAAAGGGCCGCAGATGCGACTCCGCGGAAGCAGCTAGGCTAGCGCAGATGAGGATTTTGCTGGGGGAAGGCTGAAACTGCAGATGCGGTCGAGTGTCCACAGAAGCGGAATAGCACTTGCGGGTGAGGCGTCGCAGAAGCGACCTCGCAGAAGCAAGAAAGTGGGTCGCAGAAGTGACTGAAGGTGATTAGGAAGAGGCTGTAGGTGCAAAGCAATTCTCGCACCTGCGTGAGCGCAAATGCGGTGCATGGAGCGCAGAGGCAGGCAGGGCTATTGGGCACGACTTCGCAGAAGCAGCCAAGATGATTGCAGAAGCGGAAGGTCGTCTGGGCAGAGGTGTTTTTATAAAAACGAGATTTGGCCCATTTTCTTCCATTTTCGCTTGGTTGGGGTAATTTTGGAGAGCTTCAAGGGGAGATGTTCATCAAGCAACACAAGGTAAGTGACTCCCACCTATTACAAGTTAAATACATGGATTGTATATGGATTTAGACATGGAAATTAGTAGGAATTTGGGATTTTGGTAAAAAATCTAAAATTTGGCATTTTTGGATTTTAACCACGAAATTAGACATGGAATTTGAAATAAGTTATATATTTTAGTTCGTGGTGTTATGGATAATGTTTATCTTTAAAATTTTTGAAATCTAGGCACGTGGGTCTGAGGGTTGTCCTTGTTGGCTTTTTGAGCGGAATTGGGAATCATTATAAATTGTTGATACATATTAGGGTATGTTTTGATTGATTTCACGCTGTTTGACTAGTTTTGGAGAGACGGGCATCGGATTGAGGTGTTTGAGTGGCTTTGGAGCAAATTATGAAACTTCAGAGCGAGGTAAATCTCCTGTCTAACCTTGTGAGGGGGAAACTATCCCCTAGGTGATATTTATTGTTACGTGTAACTAGTAGTGGGTGCTACATACGCATGAGGTAACGAGAGTCCGTACGTAGCTAAAGCATGTTTATGTCCGAGTAGATTTAGGACTTTATCATGTATAATTGAATTTTTGAACTTGTTCGACTGGCTTAATTAATTAAAGTTATAAATGAAATTAATTTATAAATAAATATCTGTATACTAGGCCAAGCCTTAACACTCGAAGTTGTGGGCGAGTTATTTGAGAAACGGTAAAGATTATTGATTTTGTGCCCATGTACCGTATTGTAAGCACGTGCCTCGTAATTCGGTAACTCCTTTCTTTTTCTTGTGGAGCGGGCCGAACGTCGCGGCAGTATATAGATGCATCTATGGTTTGTGTCGCTCGACCCTCGACAATCTACACATTACTCTGGATCGGGCCAAACAACCTCGACAGAATCGTGCATTATATTGCTAGTAGTGCACACGAGTTAATCCCTCCACTGATGTCCGGTATTTACAAGGTATACATTATTTGATAATGACACTTGACATTTTCTGAGCTGTTGAGGTAGAATACAAGATTTAAAAATTTTTTACTTTAAAAGAAGTAATTGGAAGATTATGTAACTTAAAGATTTACCCCATCATCATCGTATGCTTCATATATGCTTATATTTCATTATATTGCTTTATTGGACCTTTAGTTAGTGTCGATGTCGATCCCTCGTCACTATTCTCTGGGGTTAGGCTAGATACTTACTAGGTACGCATTGATTTACGTACTCATGCTGCATTTATGCATTAATTGTGCAGGATTTGACAGGTTCATTTGATGATCATCTTGGCGTGTAGGATCACCTGTCGAGGAGACTTTATGTGAGTTGCATTCCAGGCAACGTATCGCAGTCCACCGAGTCTCCATTGTACTATTTATTTTATTCTGTCTTACTACATTCGGGACAGATGTTGTATTGTTATTGTACTCCTTAGAAATTGCTCATGCACTTGTGACACTAGGTTTGGGGGGTTCCTACGAGTTGTTCGTTATTGTAATAGTGTAAATTTTATTTCATACAATTTAATTAAGGAGAATTATGATTTCAAAATACAAAAATGGATAATCAAGTTGATCAATCACCGTTGGCTTGCCTGATGGCAAATGTTAGGCGCCATCACGACCTTTAATGGAGTTTGGATCGTGACACCTAAGTCCATAATCACCATACGGAGCTATCAAAACCATCAAAACTCCGTTCCGGAATCATTTATATAAGTCAACACCAGTCAACTCTTTCTACTTAGGCCTTCAACCTTGGAACTAAGTATTCCAATTCAGTCCGAAACATCCCCAGAACCAAACAAACCACTCTGACAAGTCACATAACAACAAACATATACAGAATAAGCAATAAATGAGAGAAAGGGGTTATAATACTCAAAATAATTGTTCGGGTCATTACAACTAGGCTTTTGGGCGGCAGGAGGTAGAACATCAGATTTTTATTCTATTTGGATCATCAGATAAATCCTCGACAATTTTTAGTGGTATCACACTCGGTAACTGTCACACCCCTTTTTAACCTCACCAACCCCTATAAAAGATGATAAAGGTGATTTTTAAGTTCAAAAGGGTTTTCAATCATGAAAGTGACAAAAAATGTGTTCCAAAGATTTTTCAGAGTCGCCACTTGACATTTGGTTTTGATATGCCAAGTCACCGTTTAAAAAATTGATTTTTCGCTTTAAAACACATTTTGACTCAAAAATTGACCGCACCAAAGATTCTAAGTAAAGGGATTCATTTGACTTTGAGAGAAGGTGTTATGTATTCCCCGATCCCGCAACTAGTACGGTTGCATACTTGATCAAGTTGGCTTTTAAAAGTATTCATATTGAGGCAAAACACACAAGAAAAAGAAAATAAAAACAAAAAGAGATTCGAGGTCGTCTCCACCTAATAAAAGAAAATGAAAAGAAAAGAAAAACTCTAAACTAACCTAGGCTCTGTTTCCTCCGCGACGCTCGTCACGGTCTTCATTACATGTACTTCGAGGCATTCCCCGGATAAAATAATAATTAAGGGACAACCTCTCACCTCGAGTATAATAAAGAAAGTCCTATTTCTACCCAAGTGTGATTGGCCTAAATATGCTACTAGCGGGTAATAAAAATTCAAATAAAATAAAACTAACAAAAGACAAAACTCAATTCATGCTCATTTCCCTTTAACTTCTCATTTCATTGTTTAGACCGAGCCCAATTCCTAATGCATGTGAGCAATGTTTAATCACTGTGCTTCGATCTTCCCAACTCCCATGACCTAATTGATGTAATAGCCCATACTATATCCCTGCGGCGCACCAAATGTCTAAATCAATTTCAACTCAAGTCGTTTCCTTCACTATTTCATTTACTGGATAAGCTACGAAGCTTTTAGTGATATAAGTCAAGGTTGCGTTGAAATATCAATTCATCCTATTCACTGTCATGAATTAAGGAACTTAACGAAATAATGAAACTAAGACGACACATGAAAACAAACCAACATAACAGAATACCAAGTCAATCAAAATACTTCACCAAACTAGAATAATGAGACGAAATAAGATAAGGTTTGAGAAGTGGACCTCTACTGCTGCAAACTCTTTGAAAGCCTGATTAATGAAAGAACACCCAACAAATCTTTAAACGAGCAAAATAACCTGCGACCGGAGACCTCGATCGGCAACTTCGACGTGCGACTGAACAAAGACCTCGACCATGAGCTTCAACGACCTCGAAGCTCGCCGGAATACTTGAACTAAACTAGTGACCAACGAACAGAGCTTAACTAAACTTAATCCAAAAACGGTACTATCTTTGTGAGAAAGAGAGGGCTGTTTTCGAGCTATTTTTCAGCTGAGTTTGGGGCTTCTTTGGACTGGTTTTACTGGTATTTAGAGGTGATTCATGACTTTTGTGAGGTTTCCACGGTCATGGGGCTTTGGCGGAGAAGAAAGGGAGTGAGGGAGCGGCGCTAAGGATTTTTCCCTCTCTGTTCGTGTCCTTTCCGTCACTCTGCTCTATTCTCTCTTCCTCTGTTTTTCTGTAAAAAAACCCCAGTTCTCCTCTCTGGACTCTTCCTATATAAATGCTCATGCTGGGAAAAATTCTTGGAGCCTAAGAAACGTGTGGACCCCTTAAGTTTGTTATGGGAATCTTTTCCACAATTGCACAAAGATAAGGTCATGTGAAGGACTCGTGACATGAGCAACAAACGAAATTGATCACTTTTAAAAATTCATTTTCTTGCATTTTCCTTTTGCTTAAACGTTCTTTTCCTCTTCTTCGTTTCCTGTATTTTTTTTGTTTTGTTTGTTTTTCATTTTTTTTTTCCTGTTGTCTTAAGATGAACCAAAATGCTAATTATCTAAAATAATAGGGAATAACTAAAAAAACAAAAAACAAAATAGTCATATTAAAAGAAATCTAAATACTACTCCTAAATCACATAAAACTAAAAAAATATTTTTGAAAAGCTTTTCTTTTTATCTTTTGAAAGTCAAAATGTCAAGGCTTATTTTAGTTTTTTTCAAAAGTAAAACTAACTAGAAAAAATACCAACTAGCTAAAATAAAGGAAAACATTTTTGTAGTTTTTTATTTTTAAGATAAAATAAAGTAAAAAAATTTTAAAAAATTAGTGAAAATAGTACTATTAGACCTTAAGCTAATATCTAATTCAGAGAGGATAAAAAATTACATGTTTACAGTACCTCTATATCAATATATATTCCACAGAGGATCATCAGATCTCAAATCTGAGTCAGGGGAGTGTACTCCAATATCTTAAGACAAAAAAAAAAATGAACACGTAAATCTTACTTTTATACTTCAACAAAAATAACAACTTGCAATTTTATAACATATAATATACCTCAAATTCTGTAGTCTCTCTATTTCTAACATCACCAACGTCAAGAATCTCCTCTGTAAAAGTTTTTAATGTATCTCCACTTAAATTACCATAGGAAATTCCAGCAACAGGAATGTCAGCAGGCAGCTTATTTTAACCACCCTTGGGATAAACAATAATGGAGATATATAAAGAGATGTTGAAATATGTACATACATCAGGAATTGATCAGGATTATACAATTATATACATCATTTACTTTATAAATATAAAAGATAAATCATGATTTGATAAATGAAATACAAATTTAATATTTTTATTAATAAGAATTAATGAATACATATATACAGCTCATGGAAGAAAAATAATAAACAAAGTACATGAATACATGCATAAAATAAATGAATACTTGAATACAGCTAATACAGTACATAAATCAGGACATTATGAATACATGAATACAAATGGGGCATTATGAATACAGTTAATACATTATTTATTTTTTCAGTCACTGACATACAGAAGCATGATTAACATAGCTCATTATACTATATACATGAATACAGTTAAAATATGATATAACCTCTAAAGTCCCATCCCATATTTCCAAGATGTCATGTTTCTCAAATCAACAAGTAGAATAAAATAAAATTTAAAATAAAATAAAAAAAATAAAAAATAAAATAAAAGTTCAAACTTGAAACCTAGCCACTACGGCCATACGGTATGGTGGAATAGAAATGGGTTGAGTGCTTGGCAAGAAGTCAATATCAAAATCAATATCTCTATCGGGCGACATGCTCGGAAGATCTACCGGAAATACATGTGGATAGTCTCTCACTATCGAACTGACTCAACGGTAGGAGTATCAATACTGACATCTCTCACAAAGGCTAGATCTGCATCATACCCCTTCCCAACCATCCGTTGAGCCTTAAGGAAGGACACGACCCTGCTAGGAATATAATTCAAAGTACCTCTCCACTCCAACCACGGTAAATCTAGCATTTCCAACGTCACCGTCTTGTCGTGGAATTATAGCACAACATCATCCATGGGGTAAGGAGGCATTCACTGCCCTTCTTAAATCTATTAGCCAGAAGATGGATTCCTAGGAGAAGTATTACAGGATTGCTGGCATGCATCTTGCTATGCAAGTATGGTTCTACGAGTATTGTTCAAAAGTCGACCCCAAAATCGCAATTCAAGTTGAAAACCATATTCCCAGAATACTCAATTGAAAGTGAATAACAACCATCCTCTATTTGCTTATTTGATAAACGTCATGTTCAATGACGAGGATAACCTGGTAATTTGTTCTTATTCAACTGACTGAAATTACATACATCATTTGTTGATTTAATTAAATACATAGTTATACATCAATAATATATTTTAATACAATATGTCGTTATATACATGACTGCACATATACATAAATACAGCAACATACATATTACAGTCTCACTTCCAGTTTCATATAGTTTTAGTTTTTGACTCATATATATATATGATTAGTTTCTATTTTCTATTTATATTGACATGATTATATACATTACTGCATATATACATAAATGCAAACAATATACGTAATACAGTTTCATATACACATACATATAGTTTTACATTTGACTAATACATTTATGATTATTGTCTATTTTCCATACATCTTAACATTGAATGTATTACTATTTTCATATTAAATACAATAGTGTTCAATCGACCGCTAGGGAGGTTGCAGTTATTCAGGTACCTCTGGATGACGCTGATGTAGAGCAAACTCCTTTTCATACAAACAACAATGAGGAGGATTCAGATGACTTTAATCCTACACCCCTATTCACACGAAGAAGAAACATGATGCAAGTGTTAGTTTATCATCATCACCACCTCATAAGACATCAACTAATTGATCCTCTACCTGCAAAGAATCAAATACCACTTGTTGTTGCAAAGCCTCATGCCAAGAATCCTCCTCCTGCTAAGACTGGAATCAAGGAACCTGTATTTCATACTAAGAAGCTAGTTTCGCCAATGACAACACAATAGGGAGAAAACAAACGACACCACTACCCACAATGACGTACCAATTAATGCCAAATCTGACGATTTATCTGTCTTGAGGGAGGATCTAAACTCATTCAAGAAGTTTATAAGTATTGTTATTACATACTCACCTTTACAGTATATGTCTACAAATTTAAATATGCTAAACAGTAACTGGTGTTTTAAATATTAGGTCGAGGGCGGGTTCACATCTCTACGAACATTGATCAATGACAATTTCATAAAGCTTTTTGAAGATATTAAAGACAAAAAAATCAAAAAAGGTATATCAAAGAACAGAAATTTAGACATCAGTAGAATTAAAATACAAAGACATAAGAACGTAGACACATACACAGAAGAACTCAAAGAATCATGAGATATACCAAAATATGGGGCAAAGAAAGATGATACATATGAATAAGTGGAGCCTAGATCAAATAAGGCTGATACATCTCTATGACAAATCGAAACAATACATGTGATAACTGCGTCTGATACAACCGCCTCCGTCTTACCCGCTAAAGCATAACATCTGGCTTGGTCTCCCCCTCTAAGGAGACCCCTACCCGCTTGACCTCCACCCCTTGCTGGATGTGCAGGTGGAGCGGAAACTGGAGCAGTAACTACGACTTGAGAAGTCTGAGGACCTTGTGGAATACGTGGAGCCTGAGTAGTCGGTGGAGGTGCACCCCTCCTGAGTTTGGGCACTCCCTCACCATATGACGAGTATCACAACACTCAAAATAAGCTCTCAGAGGACATGGCTACTGAAACTGGCTCGGTTCTGGTCGGCTGGACTAACTGCTAAAAGAAACCTGTACAAGAGGTGCACTAGAAAGTTGCGGTGCATAATGGGCAGCCTGAGACCTGGAAGAAGTCGGAATACCAACTAGAAGCTGGAAGTGCAGAATGAATTGGACGACTCACATGAGATTAATGATGTTAGTGCAAGTGTATCACCTGTATCAAATGTATTGTCACGACCCAAAATCCCTAACCTTTGTGATGACGCCTAACACACCGGCTAGGCAAGTCGAAACATGATAATGAAGGCAATAGAATAACAAAATTTATAGAAATAGAATAAGTCTGAGATCTCAATATATTAAAACTGCTAATACAAGTAAATTCCCCAGAAACTGATAAGTACGAAGTCATGAGATTCTACAACGAAATACAACTCTAAAACTGAACAATAAATACACTATCTGAACTATAACAACAGTATGACAGGAAAAGACAATTTAAACTGCGACCAAGGATGCAGCTCTACCTCACCTCTAGCAAATAGTCCAACAAGCAACCTACTACTGATAACTAGTCCTCGTACCTGGATCTGTACAATTAAGTGCAGAGTGTAGTATGAATACAATCGACCTAATGTACTCAATAAGTATCATAAATAAATACGGTAAGGTAAGAGGAGCAGAAATTATTAATGATACTAGCTATCACCTGTGTAGTTTGATCCTTTAAACCGGTACAAAACAATATTGAAATCAAATCATAAAGTTTAGTAAGAAAATATTTGTGTGTGTGTGTGTACAGTTTCTCAAATATTCTGCTCAGACAATATCTTGGCATATAGAAGTGATATGCAGTTAAATCAGATAAATGATCAAGGAAATTGTAGGTAAAGATGAAATGCAAAATCCAACAAAACACTAGCCATATCCCCTCAATTGTTCAATATCCTTTCCAAACCACTGATCAGTATTCTCAATAACCGCGTGTACACCATCAAGAGAGAAACATGAGAGGGTGACCCTAGGGGGATGTATCCATATCCACACGCTGCACAAACAACTCACGTGCTACACGGACAACTCACATGCTAATAATAGAACCCGCACGGACAAATCACGTGCTAATAACATCAATATCTAGATCCGCATGGACAACTCACGTGCTAATAAACACAATCTGTGCCGTGTGGTCACAAGCTCAACAACAAAATCTGCCCGGTGTGGTCACGGGCTTAACAACACAACCCGCCTGGCGTGGTCACGGGCGCCAGACAAATCATATCACACAGGAGCAAATAAACATGTATACATGTATGAAACGAGTGAATAACAAATCTCATGCTCCTGGACTGGTATAAACGACATGCTAAAGTGTAGGCAGGTGCAAGTGTACTAACATAATTCAAACCGGCAATTTCATCAAAGAATAACATTTATCGGTTCATTCAGGGATTAAGCCCCTATGTAGCCTCAAACATGGCCCAAATAGTTCACAACAATATCACAAATGTGCGAAGTATCATAGCTTAAGCTTTAACAGTCAATTTCTAGGCTTATAAGAGCCCGAGCACAATCTGAACATGAATAAATAATCCCGGTGCCCGCATATGGGTTCATCCCCACATATGTGCGCACCTAATAGCGCGTAGCTATCATAATAATCCAGGCAACTAGTGCCTGAACCGAGTTTAGATAAGATACCTACCTGAAACAAATCAAATATATTCTCTAGCAAGCCCTTCCCACGCGTATCGATCTCCAGAAGGCTCGAATCTAGCCAAAAATAACGTAATACCATCAATATAAGCTATAGGAATTGCCTCTAAATAAAAAGCTAAGACATACTCACTCATACTCATTCATTTGCGTATCATATCTCAGTCTCTGTTGTTGTTTATTGATACATCATATCATCATTTTGGGCTGATTTTCATGACATTGTGAGCTCGAAATACTAGAGAGTTGATGACTGAGTTAGAGCTTGAGGGTCGGATTGTGAGTGGTATTGATGGGATCGAGCTGCACGTCGCAGATAGGATTTATTTTTGGGTTGGATCTGCCCTGTATTATTGATTCATGATGGGATCGGGCTGCACGCCACAGTAAGCTTTATTGATTCATGCCATGATTGGTTTATTATAGTGCTTGGGCTGGATCTGCCCCTCCGGAGTCTGTACACCTACAGTGAGCGCAATTGCCATTGATTCTTTGGGCTGGATCTGTCCTAGGCTACATTTGCCCTGTACAATGCTGAGTGACTGAGTGTGTTGAGGGCTGGATCTGCCTGTTCAGTATTGAGTGACTGAGTATGTTGAGTGATTGAGCGTGACAAGTGGAAAGTGTGAGACAATGAGATTGAGTACTCTAAGAATGTAAGTACATGAGTTCATTGTGAGACATTACATCTGACATACATACTTGACATATAGGCATAGAGAGGCATTTTATCATGTTACACGGTTTTGTGACATTTATGACTTCACATGGACACTGACATGTAGACATTAGAGATGTACTTTCCTCATGCTATCTCATAATGAAATATCTTAATTATTGTTGAAAGTTTTAGGAAAAATCACAATTTTACAAACTTACTCATATTTTGGTGACTTCGGTAAAAGATTTGGGTTTTCACTGATATACTTGAAAATCATGCCTATTTTCCGAAACTGTGAATGAGCTGAGCATTATATCTCTGAGTTACTTCTTTTATCACTTTTATTATGTTGTTATGAACTGTTGTTGGCTATTGGTGTTGGACTTTGACCTTGTTCCAGATCATCACTACTTTCAACCTAAGGTTAGGTTTGTTACTTGCTGAGTACATGGGGTCAGTTGTACTACACTTTTGCACCTTGCGTGCAGATGTTGGATGCTGATGTCGCTGTGTACAGTGGGAGTTGGAATGAAGATGTACCTGCATTCCGGTTATAACTACCTCTTGATCTTGGTAGCTTTAGAATTTAATCTGTTCATGTATATTTCAAACAGATGATGTACTTTATTTCATACCAGCTTAGTAAATTCTAAATCTTAGAAGCTCGTGATTTGTACTACCCGTCCTTGGAATTTTGTATAAAAGCTCAGTTATTTCATCATTATTGTCTCATTAAATTTCATTGTAATTGATTTATTGTTAATTGACTTACCTAGCGGGTTGGGTTAGGTGCCATCATGACTAGTTATCAATTGTGTATAACTACAATGGATAAAGAAATTACAAAAGGAGGAAGTGTAATTCAAAGTGACTTAATGCAACTTGACTCCACAGATGGTGTACATACATGTAACGACCCAGTCGGTCGATTTGAGTATTATAGCCCTGTTTCCGATTTATTGCTTATTCTATGTTCGTTTGTTATTATGTGGCTTGTCGGGGTGGTTGATTTGGTTCCGGAGAAGTTTCGGAATGAATTGGGACAACTAGTCCCAAGGTTGGAAGCTTAAGTTGAAATAGTTGACCGGATATTGATGTATGTGTAAATGACTCCGGAATGGAGTTTTGATTGTACCAATAGCTTCGTATGCTGATTTTGGACGTAGGAGTGTGTCCGAATATCACTTTGGAGGTCCATATGTGATTTTGGCTTGAACTGGCAAAAAAGTTAGAAAAGTTAAAGTTTGGAGAGTTGAGAAGTTTGACCGAGAGTTGACTTCGTGGTTACCGGGCTCGGATTTTGGTTCCAAAAGTTGGAATAGGTCCGTTGAGTCATTTATGACTTGTGTGCAAAATTTGAGGTCAATCAGAGTTGGTGTAATAGGTTTCGGCATCGATTGTAGAAGTTGGAAATCCATTAGTTTCATTAGGCTTGAAATGGGGTGTGATTCGTGTTTTTGATATTATTTGATGTGATTTGAGGCTTTGACTAAGTTCATATCATATTTTAGGACTTGTTGGTATGTTTCGATGGGGCCTCGGCGGCCTCGAGTGAGATTCAGATTGAAAACGAATTAAAATTTGGACTTAGAGGGATGCTGTATTACTGAAGTATGGTCTCATTGCACATGCGAAAGGAGTGGCCGCTGGTGCGGTCACTAGGTGCGGGTGATTTTTGTAGGTACGAGATTTAGAGAGGAGGCCTAAAAGCACAGATGTGTGGAATATTCTGCATCTGCAAGGTCGCAGATACTGAAGAGAGGTCGTATAAGCAGAATTGGCCAGGATGGCCTAGGGGCACAGAAGCGGACTTGGTCCGCAGGTGCGTGAACGCGGAAGCGCTTGTTGCCCGCAGAAGTGGAAGCGCAGGCCCGCTATTTGGATCGCAAAAGCGGAGACTTTTGTCTTGAGTTGGATCCGTACCTGCGATGGATTTTCCGCAGGTGCAGAACCGCAGAAGCGGTTGTTGGTCCGCAAAAGCGAAAGTCGCTGGGTAGAAATAGGAACGTTCAAGGGTTTTCACTCATTCTTCATCTTTGAACTAGAGAGATCGGTTTGTGGCAATGTTTAGAGGAATTTTAAAGAAAATCATCGGGGTAAGTGATTCTAACTTGGATTTGGCTACTATACATGAATCCATCGTTGTTTTTGTCGTTTAATTGGTGTTTTAGATTGGAAAATTTAGGAAAAATTTGTGAAACTTCATAGACCGAACTTCGGGCATTTGAAAGGCAATTTGAGGTCGGATTTGAATAATTTTAGTATGGTTGGACTCGTTACACAATGGGTGTTCGGATTATGTAAATTTTGTCGGATTCCGAGATGTGGGCCCAGGGTTGACTTTTTGACTTTTTGTTAAATATCTTAGCTTTATCACTTGGAATCAATTCCTATAGATTATATTGATAGTATTATGTTATTTTTGGCTAGATTTGAGCCTTCCGGAGATTGATACGCGTGGGAAGGGCTTGCTAGCAAAGTGATTTGATTTGTTTGAGGTAAGTATCTTATTTAAACTCGATTGAGGCACTAGTTGCCTGAATTATTGTGATATTTACATGCTATTGGGTGCACACATGCGTGGGGATGAACCCATATGGGGGCACCGGGATTATTTATTCATGTTCGGATTGAGCTCGGGCTCTTATAAGCCTAGAAATTTACTATTAAACCTTAAGGTATGATGCTTCGCACTTTTATGACATTTTTGAGAACTATTTGGGCCATGTTTAAGGCTACATAAGGGCTTAATCCCTGAATGAACTGATAAATGTTATTGCCAGTTTGAATTGTGATAGTACACTTGCACATGCCTACACTTTAGCATATCGTTTATACTAGTCCAGGAGCATAAGATTTGTTATTCACTCGTTTCATACATGTATACTTGTTTATTTTCTCTTGTGTGATACGATTGGATTGGGCGCCCGTGACCACGCCGGGCGGTTGTGTTGTTGAGTCCGTGACCACGCCGGGCCGATTGTGTTGTTGACCCTGTGATGATACCTAGCGGATTGTGTTTGTTAGCACATGACTTTTATGTGCGGATCCAGATATTGATGTTATTAGAACGTGAGTTGTCCGTGCGGGTTCTATTGTTAGCACGTGAGTTGTCCGTGCAATGTGTGGATACGGATCCATCCCCCTAGGGTCACCCTCTCATGCTTCTCTCTTGATGGTGTACACGCGGTTATTGAGAATACTAATCAATGGTTTGGAAAGGATATGGAACAATTGAGGGGATCTGGCCAGTGTTTTGTTGGATTTTGCATTTTATCTTTACCTGCAATTTTCTTGATCATTTATCTAATTTAAGTGCATAACACTTCTATATGCCTAGATATTGTCCGAGCTGAGTATTTGGGAAATTGTACAAATACACACACGGATGTTTTCTTACTAAACTTTATGATTTGATTTCAAAATTGTTCTATACTGGTTTAAAGGATGAAACTACATAAGTGATAGCTAGTATCATTAATAATTTGTGCTCCTCTTACCTTGCCTTATTTATTTACGATACTTATTGAGTACATTGGGTCGATTGTATTCATACTACACTCTGCACTTAATTGTGCAGATCTAGGTGTGGGGACCAGTTGTCAGCAGTAGGTTGCTTGTTGGACTATCTGCTAGAGGCGGGGTAGAGCAGCATCCTTGGCCGCAGTTTGACTTGGCTTTTCCTTTCATACTATTGTTATAGTTCAGACAATGTATTTATTGTTCAGCTTCGGACTTGTATTCCGTTGTAGAAGCTTATGATTCCGTACTAGTTTCTAGGGAATTTAATTGTATTAGCAGTTTTAATGTATTGAGATCTCAGACTTGTGCTATTTTTATAAATTTCATTATTCCGTTGCGTTCGTTATCATGTTTCGGCTTGCTTAGCCAGTGTGTTAGGCGCCATCACAACGGTTAGGTATCTTGGATCATGACAAATTGGTACTAGAGCCCTAGGTTAATAGGTATTACGAGTCATGAGCAGGTTTGGTAAAATCTTGCGGATCGGTTTCGAGACGTCTGTACTTATCTTCGAGAGGCTACTGAACCTTTAGGAAAACTTCACTTTCCTGTATCCTTGTCTTGCGGATTTGTTGATTCCAGAAACTAAACATCTATTATTCTATTATCTCATAGATTGTAAGGACACGTGGTACTAGATAAAGTGGGCACCACAGTACCACCAGCTAGGGCCGCGAGCGGCCGGGACTGTGGTAGAGGCCGAGGTGTTGCTCGTACAGCAGCTAGAGTGGAACCTGTGGAGCCACCAGTTGCTCTAGCTCAAGAGCAAATTCCAGATATGATTGAGCCGGTGGGACCAGCTCAAGCACCAACTGTGCCCATTGTGATGCCAGGCCTTCATGAGGATTTGGCCCCGATATTGACTGTATGCACTAGCCTTGCTCAGGCGGTTTCAGTAAATGTTGCACCAACTACTTCTCAGGCTGAGGGAGTTCAGGGACTTTAGAGTTGGCTCGCCATGTGATCTAGTTGGTTACCACAGAGAGAGAGGATTAGGAGGTTCATTGATGGTCTCAACAATGGACTGCGCTTCGTTATGACTTGGGAGATTGCATCAGGTGCTAGGTTTGACGGGGTGGTTGAAATTGCTAAACGGCTAGAGCAGGTCCTTAGTCAGGAGCGTGAGGAGAGGGAGGCCAAGAGGTCTTGAGGTTCGGTGGTTTCAGCAGTATTTCTTTTGGAAGGCAGTCTCACCACAACATGGGTCGTCCTTATAGGCCCACTCAGATAGTTCGTCCGGTCCATCATGGTGCATCAGTTAGCCATGTTTCATACAGTGGTCGTTCGGGTCAGTCATTATTTAGTGCGTTACCAGCAAAAAGTTCTTACCATGCTTTGTCTTCCCAAGTTTCTACATGCAATTCCTCGGGTTATCAGGGGTAGCAGCTTCGTCAGAGGAGAGATTGTTTTGAGTGCGGAGACTTGAGTCACCTCAAGAGGGATTGCCCCAGACTATTGTGTGGGGTTCCATAGCAGAGCTCTCAACTGATGGTACCAGCACCAGTAGCTACACCACCCGCTCAGCCAGCTCGACGTGGAGCTCAGGCAGCTAGAGGTTGCCCTAGAGGGGGAGGCCGATTAGGGGGTGGTCAGGCCCAATATAATGCTATCCCCGCCAAGCTAGAGGCCGTTGCTTCAGACGCAATGACCACAAGTATTGTTTCTGTGTAACATAGAGATGCTTCCGTATTATTTGAATTAGGTTCCACTTATTCATATGTATCTTCCTATTTTACTCTTTGTTTGGATATGCTATGAGAATCATTAGCTTTGCCTCTTCATGTATTTAAGCCGGTGGGTGACACTATTGTTGTGGACCGTGTGTATCAGTCATGTATGGTGACCATTGGAAGAGTGGAGACAAGAGTTGATCTCTTATTGCTTAGTATGGTAGATTTTGACGTGATTCTGGGCATGGATTGGTTGTTCCCATGTCATGCTATTCTGGATTGTCACGCTAAGACAATGACATTAGCAATGCCGGGGTTACCTAGGATCGAGTGGATAGGTTCTCTGTTCCTAGTAGGGTGATTTCATATCTAAAGGCCCAACGGATGGTTGGGAAGGGATGTTTGTCATATTTGGCTCCTATGAGGAATGTTATTGCTGATACTCCCACCATTGATTCTGTTTCGGTAGTGCAAGAATTTTCGAATATGTTTCTTGCAGACCTGCCGGGCATGCAAGCCGATAAGGATATTGATTTTGGTATTGATTTGGTGCCGGGCACTCAGCCCATTTCCGTCTCCGTATCGTATGGCACCTGCAAAGTTGAAGGAATTGAAAGAGCAGCTTCAGGAGCTTCTGGATAAGGGGTTCATTAGGCCTAGTGTGTTGCCTTGGGATGCACCAATTCTGTTTGTGAAGAAGAAGGATGGTACTATGCAGATGTGCATTGACTATAGAAAGTTGAACAAAGATACAATTAAGAACAAGTATCCTTTTCCGTGCATTGATGACTTATTTGACCAGCTTCGGGACTCTGATATTCTGAAGATAACATTCAGGACCCGCTATGGTCACTATGAGTTCCTTGTGATGTCATTTGGGCTGACTAATTCCCCAGCATCATTTATGCATCTGATGAACAGTGTCTTTCAGCCATATCTTGATTCGTTTGTCATAGTATTTATTGATGATATCCTGGTGTACTCATGTAGCCAGGAGGAGCATGCACAACATCTGAGGATTGTACTACAAACATTGAGGGAGGAGAAGCTTTATGCTAAGTTCTCCAAGTGTGAGTTTTGGCTCAGGTCGGTGGCGTTCTTGGGGCACGTGGTGTCCAATGAGGGGATCAAGGTGGATCCATAGAAGATTGATGCAGCTTAGAGTTGGCCCAGACCGTCTTCAGCTACTGAGTTTTGGAGTTTTCTTGGCTTGGCCGGATATTATTGTCTCTTCGTGGAGGGTTTCTTGTCCATTATAGAGCCTTTGACCAGGTTGACCCAGAAGGGTGCCCTATTCTGGTGGTTAGATGAGTGTGAGGAGAGCTTTTAGAAACACAATACTGCCTTGACCATAGCTCCACTTCAAGTTTTGCCTTCAGCATCGGGTTTTTATACAGTATTTTATGATGCTTCTTGGATTGATATTGGGTGCGTCTTGATGCAGGAGTGTAGAGTGATTGCTTATGCTTCATTCTAGTTGAAGCCTTATGAGAAGAACTACCCTGTTCATGATTTAGAGTTGGCAGCCATTTTTCATGCATTAAAGATTTGGATGCATTATCTCTACGGCATGTGTTTTGAGGTATCTACAGATCATCGGAGTCTTCAGCACTTGTTCAAGAAAAAGGATCTAAATTTGAGGCAGCGTAGATGATTGGAGGTGTTAAAAGACTATGATATTACCATTTTGTATTATCCCGTGAAGGCCAATGTGGTGGCCGATGCCTTGAGTAGAAAGGCAGTGAGTATGGGTAGCCTTGCATACATTCCTGTTGGTGAGAGACCGCTTGCGTCTGATGTTCAGGCCTTGACCAATCAGTTCATGAGGTTAGATGTGTCGGAGCCTATTCGGGTTATAGCTTGTGTGATTTCTTGTTCTTTCTTATATGATCGCATCAGAGAGCGTCAGTATGATGACCCCCATTTGCTTGTCCTTAAGGACACGGTTCAACATAGTGATGCCAAGGAGGTTTCTATTGGAGATAACAGGGTGTTGCAAATGCAGGTTTGGATTTGTATGCCTAATGTAGATGGGTTACATGAATTGATTCTTGAGGAGGCCCACAGTTTGCAGTATTCCATTCATCCCGGTGTCGTAAAGATGTTCAGGACTTGAGTCAGCATTAGTGGTGGAGAAGAATGAAGAAAGACATAGTGGAGTTTGTTGCTCGGTGCTTAAACTGTCAGCAGGTGAAGTAAGAGCATCAGAGGTCGGGCGACTTGCTTTAGAGGCTTGAGATTCCTAAGTGGAAATGGGAGAGTATCACCATGGACTTCGTAGTTGGGCTCCTGCAGAATTTAAAGAAGTTTGATGCTATTTGGGTGATTGTGAAACGGTTGACTAAGTCTGCGCTTTTAATTCCAGTTTGGACTACCTATTCTTCGGAGCGGTTAGCTAAAATCTATGAGATTGTTTGCCTTCATGGTGTGCCAGTGTTCATTATTTCAGATTGGGGCACGCAGTTGACATCGCAGTTTTGGAGAGCAGTGTAGCAAGAGTTAGGCACACGGGTTGATTGAGTACATCATTCCACCCCCAGACAGACGGGCAATCCGAGTGCACTATTCAGATATTGGAGGACATATTATGTGCTTGTCTCATAGATTTGGGGGGTTATTAGGATCAGTTTCTATCAATTGCGGAGTTTGCCTATAACAACAGCTACCAATCGAACATTCAGATGGCTCCGTATGAGGACTTGTATGGGAGGCGGTGTCGGTCTCCGGTTGGTTGGTTTGAGCCGGATAAGGGAAGGCTATTGGGTACTGATTTGGTTCAGGATGCTTTGAAAAAGGTTAAGTTGATTCTGGATCGGCTTCCGTGACGCAGTCTAGACAAAAGAGTTACACCGATCGGGAGATTCGTGATGTTGCCTACATGGTGAGGGAGAAGGTACTGCTCAGATTTTCGCCTATGAAGGGTGTCATGAGGTTCGGAAAGAAGGGCAAGTTGAGCCCTCGGTATATTGTCCCTTTTGAGGTTCTTGAGAGGATTGGGGAGGTGGCTTACAAGTTTGGATTGCTACCTAGTCTATCGAGTATACATCTAGTGTTTCATGTTTTCATGCTCCGGGTGTATTTCGGCGATCCTTCTCATGTATTAGACTTCAGCACGGTTCAGTTAGATGGATATTTGACTTATGATGTGGAGCCAGTGGTTATTGGATCAGCAGGCTCGAAAGTTGAGGTCAAAGGATATAGCTTCAGTGAAGGTGCAGTGGAGAGGGAAACCAGCCGAAGAGGCTACTTTGGAGACCGAGCGGGAGATACGGAGCAGCTATTCACACCTATTTGAGACCCCAAGTATGATTCTAGACGCGTTCGAGTATTATAGCTCTGCATCCCTGTTTATTGCCTATTCTATGTTCGTCCGTTGATATGTGGCTTGCTAGGGTGGTTGGTTTGGTTCTGGGATGTTTCGGAATGAATTGGGACACTTAGTCCCAAGGTGGGAAGCTAAGTTGAAAGAGTTGAACCGATGTTGACTTATGCGTAAATGACTCCACAATGGAGTTTTGATGGTTTCGATAGCTCCGTTTAGTGATTTTGGACGTAGGAGTGTATCCGGATATCGATTTAGAGGTCCGTAGATGATTTTGGCTTGAATTGGCAAAAGTTGGAAAAGTCGAAATTTGGAGAGTTGAGAAGTTTGACCGAGAGTTGACTTCATGGTTACGGGGCTCGGATTTTCATTCCAGAAGTTTGAATAGGTCTTTTGTGTCAGTTATGACTTGTGTGCAAAATTTGAGGTCAATCGCAGTTGGTTTGATAGGTTTCGGCATCGATTGTAGAATTTGGAAATCCATTAGTTTCATTATGCTTGAATTGGGGTGCAATACGTGTTTTTGATGTTGTTTGATGTGATTTGAGGCTTCGACTAAGTTCGTATCATGTTTTAGGACTTGTTGGTATGTTTGGATGGGGCCCCGAGGGCCTCGGGTGAGATTCAGATTGAAAATGGATTTAAATTTGGACTTAGAGGGATGCTATGTTGCTGAAATCTGGCGTTATCGCACCTGTGGAAGGAGTGGCCACCAGTGTGGTCACGCAGGTGCGGTTGATTGTCTCAGGTTCGAGATTTAGGGAGGAGGCCTAGAAGCGCAAGTGCGAGGAATATTTCACACCTGCGAGGTCGCAGATGCGGAAGAGAAGCCGTAGAAGAGGAATTGGCCAGGATGGCCTGGGGGCGCAGAAACAAACTTGGTTCATAGGTGCGTGAGCGCAGAAGCGTTCGTTGCCCGCAGAAGCGGAAACGTAAGCACGTTCTTTGGATCGCAGAAGCGGAGACTATTGGCATGAGATGGATACGCACCTGTGATGGATTTTTCGCAGGTGCGGAGCCGTAGAAGCGGTTGTAGGTCCGCAAAAGCAAAAGTCGCTGGGCAAAAATAGAAAAGTTCGAGGGTTTTCATATATGCTTCATATTTTGACCTAGAGAGCTTGGTTTGTGGCTATATTTAGAGGGATTTTTAAGGAAATCATCGGGGGTAAGTGATTCTAACTCGAATTTGGCTACTATACATGAATCCATCATTGTTTTTGTCGTTTAATTGGTGTTTTGGGTTGGAAAATTTAGGGAAAATTTGTGAAACTTCATAGATCGAATTTTGTGGATTTAAAAGGAAATTTGAAGTTAGATTTGAATAATTTTAGTATGGTTGGACTCTTTAATGAATGAGTGTTCAAATTTTGTAAATTTTATCGGATTCCGAGGCGTGGGCTCGGGGTTGACTTTTTGACTTTGGTTAAATGTAACTGCAATTTAAGCAAATAACTCACAACAGATATGACCTCAGTGGGTCCCGACATAATAAGCATATAGCCTAAACATAGTTTCTAATATGGATCACAATTCAATTACTCTAGCACGTAGAGATTTCATAAATAAAAACAAGATTAGGTAACTACACAGTAAAATAGAATCAATCGAGTCATAATTCACACAGTGCACGCCCACACGCCTGTCACCTAGCATGTGTGTCATCTTAACACCAAACACATATCAAGTATATTCAGGGGTTCATACCTTCATCACCAAGTTTAGAACTGTTACTTACCTCGAACAAGCCAAATCCAATACCGAGCAAGCCAAAAGATACTCCAAAAATGCCAACCCACGCGTACCGACCTCTGAACGGCTTGAAGCTAACCAAATGCAACTCAAATACATCAAATAATGCCTAAGGAGACAATTTCAAATGATAAAGGTCAAATCATTAGTCAAAAACCCAAAGTCAACCAAAAAGTCAAACCCAAACTCACATCTCGGAACCCGAAAAAACTCATAAAATCTGATAACCCATTCAATTACTAGTCCAACCATACCAGTTTCACTCAAATTCGACACCGAATCATTGTTCAAAACTCGAAAATTCACTCTATTAAACTTTAGACAAAATTCCAATTTTTCTCTTTAAAATTCACAATCCAATTACCAAAACGAAGATAGATTCACGAAATATAACCAAAACCAAGTACATAACACTTACCCCAATTCATATGGTGAAAATCGCTTAGAAAATTGTCTCAATCCGAGGTCTATAGCTCCAAATATGAATAAAATGACCTAACCCTTGATTTAAAGCTTCTGCCCAGCCATCTTCGCTTTCGCGAACAAATGAGTCGCTTCTGCGACAATTCATCCGCTTCTAGGGAACCAGCTGAAAACTTGACCCTCGCACCTGCGAACAAAATATCCGCTTCTGCAACATCGCAGGTGCGAGCCATCGTCCGCTCCTGCACAAGACCTCACTTCTGCGCTCATTCCAACCGCACATGCGCTCAAATCTCCGTTTCAGCGATCTTCCTCACCCACCCTTTTCTCGCTTTTGTGATGGACAACCCGCATCTGTGAAGTGGCTTCTACGACCAAGACTCCGCAGATGCGGCTACACCAGCACTAGAACTCTTCAGCAATGTAACAAGAGATAAAAATGAACTGAACCACGACCATAACTCACCCAAGCCCCTCGGGACCCCGTCCAATATACTAACAAGTCCCATAACATAACATGGACCTACTCGAGGCCTCAAATCACGCATAACAATATCGAAATGACGAATTGCACCTAAAATCAAACTTATTGAACTTTTGAACTTTCAACTTCCAAAACTCGCACCGAAACATATCAAACCAACTCGGAATGAGCTCAATTTTTTCACACAAGTCCCAAATGACATAACGAAGCTACTCAAACTCCCAGAACCACAATCCGAAGTCGATATCATCAAATTCAACTCCCCGTCAAACTTTTCTAAACCTTCAAATTTTAACTTTTGTCAATTAGCACCGAAGCCTTTTAGAAATATGCAAATACAAATCCGGGCATACGCCCGAGTCTAAAATCACCATGCGGACCTAACGGAACCATCAAAACTCCAATCTGAGGTCAAATACTAAAAGTCAAACTTGGTCAACTCTTCCAACTTTAAAGCTTCAATCATGAAATTCATTCTTCCAAATTAATTCCAAATAACCTGAAAACCAAAAACGACGATTCACACAAGTCATAATACATCATACGATGCTACTCAAGACTTCAAATAACTGAACGGAATAAAAATGCTCAAAACGACCAATCGGGTCGTACAATCCCGAATTCCCTGTTCTCCTTTTTCAACTCTACATACACCCTGAAACCCATGTCGTTGTATTTCCATAGGCATACAATTTCCTTCCACTTAATATTTGATTTTAATTGACTTCAAAATCAAGTCTATATCAAGTTGCTTGGTAATTGAAGCAACTAATCATTGTACGAAGCATACTCCTTTATCACTATCCCCTCTATTGAATAATTGACATAGTAATTTTATTGTTCCACTTACTAGAATGACGAATTAACACTGTTAAGCTCCATCACATAAATTCAATTACTAAATCTTCTGTGATTACTTGTATCAATGCCGGAAGGAAATCAATCCTATCAAGGTCGGTCAAATCACAACCTCGAACACACTCAAAATAATAAATCACTATCTCGTTGAAGCTCTACAGATTGTGTTTTGCTTACACCGAATACAATGCTCTATTCTTTTGTTAAACGTCTGAAAAAATCTTTTAATTATTGCATGATAATGAGACGTGTTTGAATTGAGTGTGTTGAGATCGTTACGAGTGATACACGCTAATTGATTGCTGTTTCCGTGATTAAACAACTATACTCCCTATTTATTAAGCGAATTCCCTGGCTGTATTTATGAATACAGTAGCGCGAACACAATGAATGCAGTCGGATAGAAATGAAATATTAGCTACAGGAATTAAATACGTATATTGTAGCTATATGAAGTTAATAGCCACTTAACTATGGTGGTTTTTGAAAATTCCTCTTCATTAAATGGGTCATTACCCAACCCTCCCCAAAGTTCATTTGGGCTAAAATGAGCTAGAACAAGATGAGCCAAACAATGGGTAGTAACCCAATTCGATTGACCCAAATCAGTGCAATATTCTCAATTTTTAAACAAGCATATATAAAATACTCTCACATATATAACAATAATTTTATTTTCAGTTTTTATAAATATCATTCTCAAATGGTTTATAATGACAATTTTTCCCCTTTTGTTCCTGTTGCTTCTTGTCTTATATTTTGGAATAAATGTCAATTCATGCCTAATAATTTCTTTCCTCAATTTAGATTAGAACTTTATCTAAAATTTCTTTATCTTATAATACTAACAAAGATCAAAATAATAAAAAGTAATACAATTTGAACTTCCCACCCACCCCCAACTCACCTTCC
>MCJB01000669.1:113660-128838 GCA_002018475.1 Nicotiana obtusifolia | reverse complement strand
GGCAAAGGAAACATAGGATTTGGGTGGAGGGGTACGAGGAGAGTAGCATGGAAAATTATTTTCCTAAAAAATATTTTCGATTCTCTTATCATATACTAGAAAGTATTTTTCAAAAAAAGTTTTTCACTCACCACCCAAACATGAAAATAAGTGATAAAATTACTTACTTTCTAAAAAATATTTTCTAAGAAAAACATTTTCCTTCATACCAAACACACCCTTAGAAGCTTTAAAGGGCAATTGCTATTCATATGTCAGTTTGGGCTGAAATTATGGGCTGGTTTGAGCTACTGAAAATAAATGGATTAGTTGGATTGTGCCCAAACTTAGCCCATCATTAAAGTAGCTCATGCCCAATCCATTAAGATCTGAATGGGTTGGGTGGATCAAATGGGTTTGGACCAGTTTTGCCACCCCTAGTAGCAATTAGTATTTGGCCAAACTTTTAAAAAATGTTTCTAAGTGCATTTCTCTAAAATACTTTTCAAGAAAAATATTTTTGGGGAGAAGCAACTTTTTTCTGCATTTCAAAAACTACTTTTGCTTCTACTCTAAATTTTTTTTTTTCTTTTAAAAATTTGACCAAACACCTAAAGTTGAGAAAAAAAATACTTTTGGTCGAAAAGAAGCACAGCCAAACAGGCTGCACTACTTTGACTTGTTAGCTTGATCGATCAATTGGGACAGTAGAATTCAAGGGCCACTTAGAGAGAATCTATTCAGTTGATAAAGCAGCTATTGGCTCAAGAACATTTCAGGTTGTGCATTGCTACAGAGAGGCAAACTTTGTAGCTGATACTCTTGTTAATACATGAGTAGTTGTAAAACAAGAGATATTCTTCATGCAAGCTCTATCATTACCTAGGAACGTTAAAGATTTAATGAAGAATGACCAAAGGGGCTAAGCACTTTTCAAAAAAAAAAAAAAATGGTCGCTTTCTTTTTGAAAATGAATAGTGTCACTCATAATTGTATAGGACTGGTACTGACACATCTAGCCACTCGAACAATTTGTAACATGAGAGGAGTCCTCTGCCATTCCAAACTCTGCAGATATATCATTTTTTACAAGAATGAATCCTCTCATTCTTCATGTCATATTGGAGGCTAAGGTCTATGTTCTTTTTCGTGTATTTTTTCGGGTGATATTATAGACAGGTAGGGTTGATGCGTAAGCCCCACCACCTCGAGTCAGTATAGCTCGGGTGATGATGGATTTAATAAAAGGAAATCTTAAGTATATATTGAATTCTTTTAACTTAAAGTCAACTTTCTTAATTTTTCAATTAAATGGAGAATAGGACTTGTAGGGACTACAATGTGTTTGAGGAATAGATGCATCTTTTTGTGAAAAACCAATTGTTCAAACTGTTCAATAAATGTTTATTTTTAGTTTGTCGATATTGGACAAGACCGTACATAGACAAAATATGTTGAAGCTTAAAATTTAAGCACTACTTCAAATGGCTGAACGTACGATCTAATTGAAGATTGAAAATCATATTTGACCTTAATTTTTTAAACAGGACAATAAAGTGAGTCGTAAAATTCAATTCTTGTCCGAATAGAAACACCATAGATAGAATATGTTAAAGTTCTGAGAAACTTAAGTTTCCATTATCAGCCATTTTCACAAAAAGTATGGCTTTAGTTTCTTTACAGTCCCCAGCCCAGTACCCTCATTAGAGGAAACAAGACAAGAAAGAAAAAGAGAGAAAAAGAAAAAAGAAAAAAAAGAAAACACACAGTTGGTAGGCTAATTAAGAGCCTAGAACTATGTTTTCTTTTCTCATACAAATTAAAGCCATATAGCTTTGGCATTGATGAGCATTTCTTTAAGAGAACCATCAACATGAAGGGAAATAACATCCTTAGCTGAACCAACAAACTGTCCACCAATGAAAATAGCAGGAACACATGGATTACAACCTAAGCTTCTCAAAGCCAGTGCCATTTCAATTCCCCTTGAATCTTGGTCCAATTCATGAACTGCTGGGCTTGCTCCAATTTCATAGAATAGTGCTTTTATGCTATGACACATGCAACAGGAGCTCTTTGTGAATATTACTGCTGCCCTCTTTGATGCTAACTCTCTAATCTTATCCATTAGTATCGTAAGTCTTAAGATGAGCTCAACGATAACGGAAAAAAAAGCTCGTATAGAACAGAAGAGAGTATTGCAAGTCTATATGATGCTAATGTTGTAAGCTTTAGTGATGTTTGAGGTTTCATATCTTGGCTTATTTATAGGGATTCTTGATGGATATGGATTACATTGTTTATCCAGAAAAGGGAGGAAAAGAAGATTACTGAAGATAAAAATAAAAAGAGAAAATTCCTTAAAGATATTTGTTCTTAAAAAGCAATCAAATATTTAAGTATGGGGAACTTAACAAAATAAAAGATTAAAAAAAGTGTCAGCACTTTGATAATGTTCTTGATTTTGACGACTTATAAAGTTGTGTGCTATGAAGTATGAACAAGTTGATGAATAGAGCCGCCCATAACGATAATACCAGACTCCTGCATTGTCCGTACAGCTATAATAATATTGTTTAGAAGTACTGTACGAGGGATTTGAAAGGTTAAGATTTTATTCCTTCTTTAGTTGATAAATTCTTATAATTAATTGAAAAACTTTCGGTGATAAATTACTAGATTTAGTATAATAGAGTATTCAATTATTTCAAGAATAATGATGTGTAAAGAGTCTAAAGAGAATACCACTGTATCACAAGATGTAGAAGAATGTCGAATAGAATAAACTATGCTTTATGATTATTCAATGCATGAGTATACGTAGGAGAATATCATCAATAAAACTTACTTCTAAAGAATTTTTTCTTGTGAGCAATGTCACACAGGTTTGGCCACTAGATTCAAGATGTAAAAGGTCATAATATTCCTCAGTCCTCTAAATTTAATAGGACGTTTAGTAGACAAGGTCAATCTCTATGGAAACAAAGCAGCTAATAATTGGGAATGTAGATTCCTTACTTTTTCCAAAAGGAGATTTTCATGTTGTAGCTTAAACAAAGGGGTAAGTTCTGGGCAATTACAAGTGTGCTCGTTTGGTAGTGGTTATTGTTGGAGCTAAGATCCATAGCTGATGTGTAAAAGACAAGAACTTATCCTATTTGTTCTTCACCTTTAATTTGCTTATCTACGAGATTAATTCATCAAACCAAGATTCTTTGTTCGCCGAAATAATGGTTCTCCATATGAGAGTCAACTACTTGTATAAGGTAGGGTAATGTTTGCGTACATATTGCCATCTCCAAACTCCACTTATGAGGAGATTACATTAGATTTGTTGTTATTCAGATCGAAACCAAGTCGTTTGTGCCAAAATATCACGAAGTGATCAACAATTGTCTCTTTGTATATGATTTTCGACAATTATCACATTATAAGCTAATTTTTCTATTCAGTTAAGCTCCAAATTCATTTTCGATATGATCAGGAGGTTCTTGAATCTCCTTAGTCAAAAAAGCATATGGGTAAAAATAAACTATATAGTGCATATGGCTGGCACTCTTCTAACATCATATATATGCGTGTTTTCTACTAATTTCATTGGTAGTTATCTTAGCTGTGAAGGAAGCAAGGGATTGGTGTTAGTAGATAAATAAAAAAAAACCCAAAAAGAAAGAAACAAGAAGAATCTGCTAGTGATATATGCATCTTTGCTTCCACTTTTATCTGTAAAAAGGGATGCTGTTTACCCAGAAAAGAATCTGGGCTGCAAAGTGAGGAAAATTCTTCATAAGCTTATGGCAGCAATATTGCAATTTGCATGCAGATTGTAGTTAAGATCCCCATGACATAGCTTATGTGTATACGTAGTAAATGATTAAAATATGAATTCATGGTTGTAAATCACTTTTTTTTCTACTATCTGTTGTTTGTCGTGAGGGGCACATGACTTGCAAGGGAAAGGTAATGTATTTGGCTACTTTGTTAGAGCAAGTGAGCAAGTTTTGAAAAATATATGGTTCTTGTGAGTCGAATTTTGAGGCTATAATGTTACGATATGGTGCTTAATCTGTTTTAAATATACTTGGCATGATGAGTAATGAAAGTTGTTTGATGAAAAGGTCGTCTCGATGTGAAATGTAGTTTGATTGCTCGAGAGTGAGTAGTGATTTAAGTGTGAGATGTTGATGGCAGGCTAAAAGTACGAGTTTTTGGATATTTTACACCTATTATTTGACTACACTTTAATCATGTTTGAGCTTATAATGATGTGTTAAGAGTAAAGAGAAATCCACTGTATCACAAGATATAGAAGAATGTCGAATAGAATAAACTATGCTTTATGATTATTCAATGCATGAGTATACGTAGGAGAATATCATCAATAAAACTTACTTCTAAAGAATTTTTTCTTGTGAGCAATGTCACACAGGTTCAGCCACTAGATTCAAGATGTAAAAAGTCATAATATTCCTCAGTCCTCTAAATTTAATAGGACGTTTAGTAGACAAGGTCAGTCTCTATGGAAACAAAGCAGCTAATAATTGGGAATGTAGATTCCTTACTTTTTCCAAAAGGAGATTTTCATGTTGCAGCGTAAACAAAGGGGTAATTTCTGGGCAATTACAAGTGTGCTCGTTTGGTAGTGGTTATTGTTGGAGCTAAGATCCATAGCTGATGTGTAAAAGACAAGAACTTATCCTACTTGTTCTTCACCTTTAATTTGCTTATCTACGAGATTCATCAAACCAAGATTCTTCGTTCGCCAAAATAATGGTTCTCCATATGAGAGTCAACTACTTGCATAAGGTAGGATAATGTTTGCGTACATATTGCCATCTCCAAACTCCACGTATGAGGAGATTACATTAGATTTGTTGTTATTCAGATCGAAACCAAGTCGTTTGTGCCAAAATATCACAAAGTGATCAACAATTGTCTCTTTGTATATGATTTTCGACAATTATCACATTATAAGCTAATTTTTCTATTCAGTTAAGCTCCAAATTCATTTTCTATATGATTAGGAGGTTCAATTGAATCTCCTTAGTCGAAAAAGCATATGGGTAAAAATAAACTATATAGTGCATATGGCTGGCACTCTTCTAACATCATATATATGCGTGTTTTCTACTAATTTCATTGGTAGTTATCTTAGCTGTGAAGGAAGCAAGGGATTGGTGTTAGTAGATAAATAAAAAAAAACCCAAAAAGAAAGAAACAAGAAGAATCTGCTAGTGATATATGCATCTTTGCTTCCACTTTTATCTGTAAAAAGGGATGCTGTTTACCCAGAAAAGAATCTGGGCTGCAAAGTGAGGAAAATTCTTCATAAGCTTATGGCAGCAATATTGCAATTTGCATGCAGACTGTAGTTAAGATCCCCATGACTTAGCTTATGTGTATACGTAGTAAATGATTAAAATATGAATTCATGGTTGTAAATCACTTTTTTTTCTTCTATCTGTTTGTTTGTCGTGAGGGGCATATGACTTGCAAGGAAAGGTAATGTCTTTGGCTTCTTTGTTAGAGTAAGTGAGCAAGTTTTGAAAAATATATGGTTCTTATGAGTTGAGTCTTGAGGCTATAATGTTATGATATGGTGCTTAATCTGCTTTAAATTTACTTGGCATGAAGAGCAATGAAAGTTGTTTGATGAAAAGGTCGTCTCGATGTGAAATGTAGTTTGATTGCTCGAGGGCGAGTAATGATTTCAGTACGGGGTGTTGATGGTAGGCTAAAAATAAGTGTTTTTGGATACTGTGCACCAATTATTTGACTACACTTTAATCATGTTTGAGCTAAATTATGGATAATTGACGATTGGAAAACACAACACAAATTATTACTCGCTAGTCAAAGATAGTATAGATTACTTATCGTCTCCACATGGATTGGATTTAAACAATGTTCGAATAATCTCCAGTTGATTACTATCCAGGAAAATTAACACTTGATTTCATGATTGTTACTGCGGTTAACTACTAAAAATTAATCAAATAACAATTGATCACAAAAGACAGCAGATTATCAACAAAGAAATATCAATGAGATGGATAAGGGTATTTGACTAGATAGGTGAAAGATAACTGACTCGGGATCCAATTCTTGAGTTAATTCACTCTATAATACGGTTGATTCTCACGAATTCAACCGATAATCATATTACACTTGAAGTTAATGTTCCTCTTTTGATTAAAGGTGGGTACAAATTCAACGGGTGGCATAAAACTGGGCACCTCATGAAAATTTTATGATAGACAAGGATATCCCATGATTTAAGATATCCCATAGCATTAGCTATCTCACCTAGTCCGGAACCAAAACGTTGCATTTTTGGACTCAAGACACGAAAATAGGTGGAAAAACGTTTTGAAGACAATACTATATATAACGCAAGTAAAACATGCGCTATACCTTAACGGTCATTTACCCCGTTAAGGTATAGCGCATGTAATACATGCGCTATACTGAGTATTTGCATACCCATAATAATTCAGTGTATAGTGCATGTATTATGTGTTATATGTACAGTGCATGTACTACATGCACTATACTTAACAATTCTCATCCCCTCGCGTGGAATAGTTGCTTACTTTAGGCCGAACATTCGTTTTTCAAAAAATTATTCTTAAAAAAATCATTCTTCAACATCCTTTATATCACTTCATATTCATCAATATATACCTTTTCTTTTTGAAATTTGCTATAATGTCTGATGAGCGAAAACTAGAATTACATTATATTGGTGTGGTGCGGTTGTGGTGGAGAATAACTAGGTACAATATAGTTGTTCTCCACAGAGTATTATTTGTCATGACCCAAACTGGAGGGCCATGATTGGCACCCGGGCCATACCTGCCGAGCACCAATGTACATTTTATCTAACATTTCTTATTATCTATAAGGACCAACAAGATCAACATAAATGGTAGACATGAATCATGAGCAACCAACAATGACAAATAATGGCATGAACATATATAACATGGGCCGACAAGGCTTTCATAAAGCTATATATAAGGTACGAGCTGACAAGCTGCCGTGAGAGATTATACAACAAAAATCAGCCGACAAGGCAATCCAAACTATACATAAGTTGACATCTGTCTATGAGCCTCTAAAGGAACATAAGCGCTGCAATATTTCCAGAACAAGGCCCCGACGCACCCATAATGTCTATAACAAAAGTGCATACCAAGACCACGGCAAGTCCGGAGAATAGATCTCGCCAACAACCGGTGAACTAGGCAGCCTACTGTGGGGAGGGGGAGCTGTGTCTACCTGTCTATCAGGACCTGCAGCGCGACATGCAGCGTCCACAAATAAAAGGGACGTCAGTACGAATAAAGCACCGAGCATGTACGCCTGGAAAGCATAAATAAGAACAGTAATGTAAGCAGGGATAGAGAATATAGAACCTGTAACATCTGAGTGTCTCTGAGGGCGACTGACATGAAATGCATGATATACATACATACATACATACATACATACATATATATATACATATATATATATATGTATATGTATATATACATATATATATACACACACACACTTTTAAAAACATACGCCTCTGTGGGCATCATCATCATTATATTGTACCCGCCCATAATAAGCTCGGTAAAAACATATCTGGCTATCATAAGGCTCGATAGAATCGTACCCGGCCACATGGAACTCGGTAAAACCCAACTGATCAGTGGTTTGCACAATAGATGTCGTACCTGGCCGGCTATAGAGCGGCTTGGTAGAGTAATATAGGTACATATATATAATGCATGCTAGACTCAGTGGAATCACATTCTGAACCTTTCGGAGTGACATAAGGTCGGTAACCTTCGTACATGTTATTAGGACTAACTCTTCGTCATGGATCTTATAAGAATCGGGAAGTACCAACAACTTTGATAACATAAGTAACATCAACATCAATCGTTCCATAAGAAGGGAAACAATGTAAGTACTGCTAGCTTCTAAGAGTGGAGTATCTTTAGAAGCTCGTTCATACATTTTGTACAATTAGAGTCATGCAAAAGAAGAAAAAGGATAGCCTCATATACCTTATATATACTTCCCAACCTCAAGCTATGAAAATGTCACAACTCCTTAGTCTACAATAAGAGAAATGATACTATCGTTATCGTTTAAGCGTTGTAACTGTTATATATCGACCGCAGCCTATTTTACGATGAAACGGACAACAACTCCCCTATTTATATGACTTCCCAAAAGTTAAAATAATCACCAAACAGCCCAAAAAATATCAATAATAATCATATTAAGCCTCCCAAAAAAGTCCACCAACCAACAACATTACTAACAAGCCTTTCGATAAATATCTCATAAGTTCTAGCTTCAACGACTTAGCCGCAACTTGGATAATATTAAATAAATGTATAATAAGAGGTTCCTTACCTTTAAAAAAATAGAACAACTCCAATTTTACCTTACTTCACCACGAAATATCCTTCCAATGCTACCACAAGAACAAGGAAGCGAAACTAGCAATTAATTCGGATTTTTCGGCACTAGAATCACTTTGGAAGACTTGAAATCACCTAGAGTTGATATTAAAAACTTGAGAAAGTATTTTACAAAACATAAAGCACTTAAAACAACCTCCCACACAATCTGGAACCACACAAAAATCAGCAACAACAGAAAAACAAGAAACTTACTAGCGCCACGAGATTCCCGACACTTATTTTGTGTTGTTTGCCCTTTGTTTGGGTCTTGGATAATCAGAGAACCTTGATAGAGAGGATTTAGTTGTATAGGGTCTGAAGAGATTGAAAAATAATGAGTTAAAACGGGCTTAAAGCGTCTCACATATATCAATATATCTTAAGTGCCTATGTGGGTCTCATAGAGAGCTGCTTGCGCAGTCTCCCGAAAATGCAAATATCTCTCAAAAATGCAAATATCTCTCTACTACGATGTCGTATCGACAAACGGTTTAATGAATTGAAAAATAGACTCATAGATCTTCAATTTGGTGGGTAGATCACCCCAGTAGTTTGAAGCAAATTGGGAGAAAAACGTAGTAACATTTTACCTAAAGTTTAAGTAAAATTATGAACGTAAGTTGTGACAACTTTTGTCGACTTTTGTTTCATAACTCGTTTGACTTCAACACTTATGATATGGATATTATATAATTCAAATACCTTAGAACACGACCTAATGAGAATATTAAGCACCTCTAGTTTTACCCGAAAATACAGGTTACAACATCCTTGATTCATTTAACTTCTAATACTTGTTAACCACTCTTATACACCCTTGTATCATTTAAGACCAATGCGATTAACTTCTTATCATCTCAAAGATAATCTCTTCTCATATTACGTCGACTAACTTACGGCGAGATCTAACGTACACAAATATGGGTTTTAACACCCTCCCCCTCCCTTAGGAACATTCATCCTCGAATGTAAGGGTTTATGGGGAGTCTAACTCATCGTGGATTCGGATGGAAATTTCCGGCCGAGTTTCCCCTATAAAATGGACATTAGCCAAACTTGCAAGCAGTTAAACCCAACCTACATCATCATAAAGCTATACAAAGCATTATGGATATGTACATTATCTGCATATCACCATTTTGTATTAAGGAAGAGTATTCTCAACCTATTGCTTACCTCATAGAGTCGTTTCAGCTTCCATTGCGTCCTGTGTTCCCCCAACATCCTCGTTATCTTCAATATGGAATAGCTAAGGGTATTTAGACTTCATCTCTTCTTCTGCTTCCCATGTCATTTCTTCTGTATTCTTGTTCCTCCACAATACTTTGACGGAAGCTACATCCTTTGTTCTCAGCTTGCGGACTTGTCGATCTAATATAGCCACTGGCACTTCTTCATATGATAGATCATCTTTAACTTGTACATCTTTGATAGGGATGACCCGAGAAGGGTCTCCAATACATTTTCTTAACATAGATACATGGAATACCGGGTGGACAAATTTCAATTCGGATGGCAATTCTAACTCATAAGCAAGGTCCCCAATTCGTCGAAGAATCTTGTACGGACCGATATACTGCGGACTCAGCTTACCCTTCTTCCCAAAACACATAACACCCTTCATCGGTGAGATCCTCAAGAAAACCCAATCACCAACCTCAAACTCCAAATCACGACGTCAGATATCGGAATAAGACTTTTGCCTGCTTTGCACCGTCCTCAGTCGTTCTTGTATCACTTTTACCTTTTCAATGGATTGGTGAATCAAATCTAGCCCATATAATTCTATTTCACCGACTTCGAACCATCCAACTGGTGATCTACATCTCCCCCCATACACTGCCTCGTACAGGGACATTTTAATACTAGAATGATAGCTATTATTGTAGGCGAATTCTATGATTTCACCTATGAGTGGCAGATGGTCATCCCAATTCCCCTTGAAATCTAGAACACATGCTCGTACCATATCTTTGAGTGTCTGAATGGTACGTTCAGCCTGTCCGTCAGTCTGCGGATGGAATGCAGTGCTGAGATTCACTTGTGCGCCTAAACCCTTCTAAAAAGACCTCCAAAATTTAGCCGTAAATTGAGCTCCTCGGTGTGATATAATAGATACCAGCACACCATACTAACAATCTCCATGATATACAACTACGCATAATCTTCAGCCGTGTAAGTTGTCTTAACTGGCAAAAAATGGGCTGATTTTGTAATTTGATCAACTATTACTCAGATGGAGTCAAACTTATGATAAGAGCGAGGTAATCCAATAATGAAGTCCATATTTATCACCTCCCATTTCCAGGTGGGAATCTCTACATTACGAATCAATCCACCAGGTTTCTTATGCTCGATCTTTACTTGTTGACAATTAGGACACTAGGCTACAAATTCTGCAATAGACTTCTTCATGTTATCTCAGCAATACAGCTCTTTAACGGCATGATACATCTTTGTCGAACAGGGATGGATGGAATATCAGGACTGATGAATCTCAATCATAATCTTCTCTCGCAACCCTGCCACATTAGGCACACATAATTGGCCCTGGTATCTCAGTGCCCCATCTCCTCTACTTGAAAGTCGTAATCTTATGCTGCTGAATGCCCTCTCTCAATCGTATTAAGGTAGGATCTTTATATTGCCATGCTTTTACCTCGGCTACCAAAGATGATTTTGTTGTATTCTGTACAGTAACACCTCTATCATCAGAGTCTAACAATCTGATTCTCATATTGGCCAGCTGATGAAGCTCTTTAGTCAACCCTTGTCCAACTTCCTCAATGTGTACTAAGCTTCCCATTGACTTACGGCTGAGAGCGTCTGCCACAACATTGGTTTTACCGGGATAGTACAATATCTCGACATCGTAGTCTTTCAGTAATTCAATCTACCTACGATGCCTCAAATTCAACTCCTTCCGCATGAAGATGTATTTTAAACTCTTGTGATCTATGTAGATCTCAACATGGACGTCATATAAGTAGTGCCGCCATATCTTCAAAGCATATATTACTGCAGCCAATTCCAAATCATGAGTAGGGTAATTCTTTTCATGTTTCTTCAATTGTCTCGATGCATAAGAAATCACCTTCCCACGTTGCATCAATACGCACCCCAAACCTATACCTGAGGCATCACAATATACCATATAACCTTCTGTTCCTTCTGGGAGAGTGAGCACTGGCGCGGATGTCAATCAATTCTTTAGCTTCTGAAAACAACGTTCACAAGCATCAGACCACTGAAACTTGATAGCTTTCTATGTTAACTTAGTCAATGGTGTTGATATAGAGGAAAACCCTTCTACAAACCGCTTATTATATTCTGTTAGCCCTAGGAAGTTGCGTACTTCTGATGGTGTTGTAGGTCTCGGCCAATTCTTCACTGCATCGATCTTCTGAGTGTCAACACTAATACTCTTGTCAAATATCACGTGGCCAAGGAATGATACTGAGTTCAGCCAGAATTCATATTTGGAGAGCTTAATATATAACTTACGATACTGAAGGGTTTGTAATATTATCTGCAAGTTTCCTGCATGTTCCGCCTCCGAACGAGAATACACCAGAATGTCATTAATGAATACAATCACGAACATATCAAGATTGGGTCTAAATACACTACTCGTGAGATCCATAAAAGTTGTTAGGGCATTTGTTAGCCCGAACGACATCACCAAGAAATCAAAGTGCCCATATCTTGTTCGGAAGGCTGTCTTCGGAATATCCTTCTCCTTAAACCTCACCTGATGATACCCTGAATGCAAGTCAATCTTGGAGAAATACTTGGCACCCTGGAATTGGTCAAACAGGTCGTCAATCCTTGGAAGTGGATACTTGTTCTTTCAGATAACATTATTCAACTGTCTATAATCGATATACATCCTCAATGAACCATCTTTCTTCACACAAACAAGACTAGCACACCCCAAGGTGAAGTGTTAGGTGATAAGTGGAGATTTTGACTGCTTATTAGCACCTTTTTAGCTTTTGTTTTAGTCCGAAAATATTGAATAGTGTTCCTGAAACTACAATTAGCAGGAATGCTAGAAATTTAGTCTCCCGAGATGAAATCCGACTCAAAAAGGAGTATTCCAAAGCATAAGGAGATAAAGGACGTAGAAGCACAAATATGCGGTCCGCAGAAGGAATTCTACGGCTGTAGAAGAAATTGCGGACAGCAGAATTCCATCTGCGGCCGCAAACTAAAAAGAAATATCCAACAGGACTTTCAGCAATGTGCTGCCGCAGAACTGGGCTTAAGAGTCAAAGATCAGAGAGTATGCAAAAAGACCAAGTTCAGGAGCCTTCGTAAAGTGCGAAACGCACAAGAATTGTGTGGCCGCAATCCAGAAACGTGTGGCCGCAAAAGATTGCCTCGCGACCATAGTCTAGTAATATGTGGCAGCAGAACTCACCTGCCTGCTAACTGAAGAAATCTGCACACTGCACATGGAATTATGCGGCCGCAGAACCTCCCGAGGGGAATTTTTGTTTGCGATTTTCGGCCTTGTATAAATACACGAGTTTCACAAAATTAGGTCAAGTTTGAACATACACAGCTGTTGTAGCCGTTTCTCTTTGCTATTTTAGGAAGTTTTAGCTTATTTGAGTATTTTAACATTAGATTTCATCATTTTAATCTTCCATTGTGATTTTAATTAACTTTTCTTCTTTATTTTATTCAAATCCCATAATAAGTAGCTAGATTTTTACTAGGGTTGTGACCCAACCTAGTGTGTAAACCTTATGGCTGATTAATTTTATGCTTGTTTATGATTGGGTATTGATTATTTATCTTGCTTCAATTTTAAAATTAATGGTTGCAAATATTGATTCATGCCTATTTGACTTAGTCGCTACTTGAGAAAGAGGGATCTGGTCTACGATAACTTAGCTAACAAGGAATTGGGTTAATTGAGAGATTGATTAACCTAATTAAAGGGTTCAAACTAGAGATATTAAGAACCCGACTTGAGTTCTAATCAACTGTTTTGGTTGATACCCATTTGGACTTAAAAAAGCCAAATTGGGCAAAATCACTCTCTAACCAAAAGGTATTGAGTGGGTAACATGGAGTTAAGAGCTATAATACACCCCAATCAATAAAATAAGTATAAAATTTTTTATCCCATTAGGAAAACACCTAGGTTATGGTCACAGTCCTAGGCCTTTAATCCAATTGGAAAAACCTCAAAAACATTTATCTATAATCTATTTTCTTTAGCTTGCATTTATTAGCGTAAAAATGGAAATAGAAAACAAAACCTTGTTGTGGAAGTACAATCTTAGATACTTAAAATATATACTCTAACACCCCTCATAACTCCCAGTGGGTTCGACCCAACTCGTAGTTGGGTAATTATTATTGCATACGACCGTATCATATCTCCTATAGAGGTGTGTTGTGGACGACATCAATTTCTAGCGTCGTTGCCGGGGTGTTAAAACAGTGTTAGCTATATATTTGGGTGTGTTTTTGGAATATCTTCTTTTCCTTCCATGTTGCTAACTTATTTGAGAAATAGTAGGTACAACCATGGCGAACAATGAGCTTGGAAATTTACCTTTGGGGGATGTGAACGTCGAGGATGATCCAGTTGATGAGGTTCCTTTTGAACCTCAAGCCAATAGAAGAGGCTGAGTGCCTTATGACAATGTCCTTGCTCCACCCTCACCTCCACCATGAGCGGCTCCACACTGGATATTACCCAATGAAGGAAATGCAAGTGCGATGGTCCCTCCCGTTATTAGGGAAGGCAAGCTTCAAATCACCAATGTGATGCCCACTTTGCTTGAGCGACGGGGTTTCTTCACCAATGCTCCAACTCAAAATGCATACAAACATTTGAAGGGGGTTTTGGATACTTGTTGGGGGAGCAAACAAACAAATGTCTCTGATGATGCATTGAGGCTAAGGCTTTTCCCTTCTCTCTACGGGAGAAAGGTTTAGATTGGTTGGAACTATTGCCGAACCATTCCGTTCACACTTGGGATGAGTTAGCACAAAAGTTTATTTCTAAGTTCTTCCTTCCAGGGCACATGGCTACACTTCGAGATGAGATTTTGGTATTCAAGTAAGAGCCAAATGAACCATTACACGAGATATGGGAACGCTATAGAATAATGGTTAAGGAATGTCCTTAGAATGATATGACAGAGAATACGATTCAATAAACTTTCTATCGTGGGATTAACACAACCAACTAATGTGTAGTGAATCAACTCGCTGGTGGAAATTTCATGACTATGCCTTATGCGGAGGCGTGTGAGATTTTGGATGAGATGGCGAAAACGTCATCGGCTTGGCCCGGGCTAATGTTCCACAAGGTGACCCAATCAAGTCAATCCAAACTAAATCAAGTGTAAAATCCCAAGCAAGTCAATCCATAGAAGGAGTGAACATGATGGTAAACAAGAGGAGGACTAAAAGTCCATAAGTGCAAAATCGAGTGGAAAATTATGTGCAAGAATATAGTGGCTTTGATCAAGGTGATTCTTATAATGAACAAGAAGAGGAGGTGCAATACGTGAACAACTTTCAAGGGCAAAGAAACAACTTCCAAGGCCCAAATCAACAATAATGGCGACCTCAAAACAATCAGAGCAATTGGAATTCTAACAGCCAAGGAAATTGGAGTGGTTAATACAATCAAGGGAATTGGCATAAAAACAACAATCAAGGAACTAGAAATGGAAATAATCAAGGAAATTGGGGGGGGGGGG